>JAOWAN010085816.1:0-10134 GCA_028566635.1 Lobelia cardinalis
ATTCCATATAAGAAGCATTATCAAAATGCTTGTTTACATAACAAGCATTTTCAAAATGCATTAACATTATTTGGTGGTCAGAATTTAAATTTGAGCTGTAGAATGGTCAAATTTCCTAGTACTAAGTAGGGGGAGTACTTATAATTGTACTAGTGGACATGTGATGGCTTGGATGGGATCGGGTGTGTGTGTGGGTGTGTGAGAGTGGTGTGTGTGGGTGTGTGAGAGTGGTGTGTGTCTGTGTTTGTGAGTGTGTGTGTGGGGTTAATTGGACAGTGTGTGTGTAAGTTGAAACCGTGTGTAGGTGTTAGTAAAAATTAAATAGTTTGTCATGTGTTAATTATAGATTTAAATGTAATTTTTAGATTCGGTTTGTGGGTAGGGGTGGCAATTTGTGATCCGATTAAATCCGCGGATTTATAAAATTTGTAAAATTAAGCTATTTAAGTGTGTGATAATCAATAAATTTAAACATATTTAGTAAATTAATGTCAATTAGATTCAAATTTAATGATTATAACTTACTTAAATAGGTTAATTTTAAAAAATTTATAGACCCACGGGTTTAATCGGGTCACAAATTGCCACCCCTATTCGTGGGAAATAGAGATAATTGAAAACTTCGAATATTTACGATTTTCCCTATCATATCAAATAAGTAATTTATATCTCGATTTATATGAATATTATTTTAAGCTTTTTTATATAAACATGCGAATTTGTGTATGTTTATGTGAAACCTTATGTGAACTAGCACGCTACATAAATTGTGCAAGTTATGAATTATGTAATTGTGTATGCTCTATATGTTAATGTCTATATAGTAGCCGACTATGTTATGGGTCCTGTCAATGGGGATTGTTCATTGACCATATTTCGGAATCATTATTTATGGGCCTTCTAATAAAGGATTTATGGGCCTTCTTCGGAAGGATTTATATAGACCCAACTACAGGGATTGTATATAGTCATAGTCGCAAGACTGCTAGATAGAATTTATAAGTTTTATGAATATGCATGTTATATCTTTGTCGATTGGATGTTAGATTACTTGCTGGGCTTCGCAGCTCATTCTGAATTTTCTTTCAGATAAACATGTTTAATCAATGCAACGGATCAAGGGAGATACGACAAGGATGATAGAAGAAGCTTAGATTAGCTAGCTCATGAATAAGAGTTGTTTTGTTTAATAAATCCTTGCAAATTAACTATGTATCACTTTTGGAATATTTTTATGTGTGATATACGTACTTAAGATTTTCAGTTTCGTTGAAGTGACCGATGGGTATTATTTAAGATTGGAACTTTTATTAAATTTAGAAGATGTCCTTATATTTGATTCATTAGTTAAGTATGGATTAGGTCTTGCCTGTTTATAAGTTTAATCTTATAGACTCGCGGTCGTTGTCATTACCTTGGATTTGGGGGCGTGACAATAATAGTTGATTGTGGTGACATCCATGTTTTGTAGTTGGTTTGTATTGTATAGTAGTCTGATTTATAACAGGTTGGGTTAGAGCTCTGATGTACTCGAGCAAGATGTTATACACCCAGTATTTTATATTATAAAGGGAAAAAAATGATGAGTGTTTTTGTTTAAGGTTGTAACAAGTTTAGATTTAGGTTTGATTTTGATTTCTTCACTCTTCGAGGGTTGTGAACGCGTGACACAATATTTAGCTTTCTCACAAAAAATGCCTGATCACATTTTTAATCCAAGAATGCGAGAGAAAGGGGTTCTCACATGTGAACTTCAAACCAATTTGTGCATTTTTTAGGATAATTGGAGAGAAGATGGCTAGTTTAGCTCGAAATTTCACTAAAATTTTTGTTTACAATAATTATGTTGAAAAATGTTTTCAATCTGATCAAACTTTTATTGATTGATGTTTGAAAAGGAATATTTTGAAGATACTTTAAATATTCAGATTACATGGCTGGGTCAGGTTAGGAAGTGCAGATAATATACATTCACGATTCTTTGCACGACCATCTTTGAATTGACCACATTTTTTGGCACACAATCATTATTATAGTCATGTGATCACTCTAGACCATAATCAAAAAACTGATTAAGAAACGGTGACAAATCATAGAAGTTTGACAAATGCGGTCAAATTTTTTTGACTACAACTTTTTTTAATATAAAATAAAATAAATAGTTCCCGTATTATGAACAAAGCATACACTAATATTATTTTATAAGTGTCATTTTTCAAAATTTGAATTAAATATTTTAATATATTCTCTTATATTAATTTCATGTTAATAGAAAATTGATTGAGTAATATCCTACAAGAGCATATAAAGGTAGACTGTCTTCTTATCGACCATCTTCGATAGACAAATCAACAATAATGTAAAAAAATAATAGGAGTGTATTAGGCAGATTGGTCTTTATATTTTTTGAAAATAATTATTTTCGTATTTACTGTATTAGTTTTCTAAAACATCATCTTTCATTTTTTTTTAATATTATTATTTTATTCATCTTTTTTCATTTTTTTAATACAGCTTTCTATCTCTTCTTTTCTTCTTTTTTCCTTGATAATACAACTTTTCTCTCTCAGTTTTTTTTAGTATAATTTTTCTCTTTCTTCTCTCATTTTCCCTCTCACGGAAGGGTATTTTAAGATTTGAAATTATAATGAATAACATCAAGAATCAACACATGTCTACCTCCCAAGTCCTAGATTAATTACTAGCTTGGGCCACTGCTAGAAATTATCAACTTAGCGATTGACAACAAGTGTTTAGCGACTGACGTCAGTCGCTACATTCAGTCGCTAAGTTTTGGTGCCATTAGTGACTGTCTGACTTTTTAGTGACCAACGACGACTTCTCAGTTCCTAAATAGTGATTATTTAATTAAAAATTAATTAAATTAATAAGTTTTAATTATTAATTAAATTAATAATTTTAATTAAAATTTAATTGTTAATTATTAATTTAATTAATAATTAATCTAAAGAATAATTTGAAATTGTAAATAATTAATAATTTAATTAAATAAATTTATTAATAAAAATGTAATATTTACACAAAAATGGAACTAAAAAAACAATAAGTAATAATAAAAAATCCTAATCTAAATCAAAATCGTCGACATCCTGATGTGACATATGGGGACGATAGACATCCGCCCACAAGTCTAGCGGGGGATCAATAGCCATGCCGTGGCTCTGCGGTGGCGGAGCATGGAACTGCGACGACGTGCTCGGCTGTGACGTCCGTTCCTCAAGCAGCTGCTGCACGATCGATTCCAACCTCCGTTGGTTGACTTAGAGATCCTCCATCTGTCGTGCCCAGTTCGGTGGGGGCATATCTGGCTAAGGGATCGACGGGGCTTGCTTCTGGGATGGAACCCCAAGCAACTGCCGACCACGGCTCCCAAGACCGACAACGAGATCCCCCCGCGGTCTCCCACTAAGTGGGATAAGTGTGTCCGCGAGATGAGACCGTTCGTCGACAACGGTTCCCTCCGGAGTCGCCTGAGTGGCAGCTTCTAGACGCTCACATTAAAATGTTAATAAAAAAAAACATAAAATTAAGATACAAATAAAACATAATTATCAATATTTGAATTAATACTTACCCAGGCCGCCGTCGCCCCTGGTGAAGTGAACTCAAAGGTACCGTCAGGCATGATCCTCCCGTGTGTCGCTCGGAAGGTATCACCAATACTGACGTTACCTACCCCATACGTGGCCTCCTTTTAACATTCAATAAAGAAAAATATTATTAGTGTACGAACATAATAAATAAATAAAACTCTAACATTTAATAAAATTTATACATAAGTCCCTCAAGTCTAACAAAAATGCACTAAAGCCCCTTAATTTTGATAAAATTATACAGAAGCCCCTTAAGTTTCACATAATTACACACAAGTCCCTTAAGTTTTACATAATTAGATATTAAACCCTAGTTTGTAAAAAAATTGACAGCGTTTTCCCTAAAAATGAACATAATCTAAGTTAAAACCTGTCACATTTATATAAAGGCCATCGACCACAACATTTATCATAAATAACGATATACAAAGGCCACCGGTCACAACATACAACATATATAGGCCACCGACCACAACATACAACAAATAAACATGATTAATTTGATCATAATTTGATCATAAGTTATAAATAAAAAACATAGACAACATAAATGCAATAATTAGCTAACTAGATTAAAGAGTTTTAGAAGTCATACCAACATCATGAGGTGTCGTACGAAGCTGGCCGACCCCATGTTGTACCGAATCGACACTGGCACGAGCGTGCTGCGCTCGGGTCCGTCGATCCCTCTGCTCCCGGTCCTCCCAGTACTTCACGAACTAGTCCCAGATCCGAGGAGTCATGAACGAGTTTCTAAGCATTCTCTAAGTTGCAATTGCAACTTAATACAGAGTATGTATCGCACACAATGGTACATTAAGGAGTATGATCTTAGCATTAATAAGTATGCTAAGAAAAAATGTGATACAATATTGTACCATCAAATGATAAGAGTTGGATTCTACAGTGATTCGAATAGGTTTCTAAGCTTTCATTGCTATTCTCTTTAATTATCTTTACAAGTATCGCATGATGGCAATACCTTTATAAGGTGAATTTTAGTTACACTATTACCCCTAATGTTTGAATAATTGATGCTTTAATCTACGAAATTTGACATTTTCATGCATTTAACCCCCTAAGTTTAACTAAATTACACTTTAACTCCTATTTTTTAAAAAAAAAAATTGGGCAGCATTTCCCCTAAAAATTGACATATTCCCAATTTTTCAACCTGTCCAAATAAAGAAATTGATAAATATTTATATCGTATATTCACATGCATAGCAATAATAACCCAACATTCATCAAACATATAAAGGGGCATATATGCTTAGCCATACATATAGGGCCAACATCATCCGGGGACCTCTACGCCAAACGTGGGCCATTGTCCCCAAATTTCTAACAAATAAAGGGCATACTACACATATGTCCGTAATAGGCACCGCCCACACATAAATAACCTAGCATGCATCAACAGATAATGGGGCCTTCTACGCCAAGCGTGGACAACTATCCTCGAATTCCTAACAAGTAAAGGGCGTACTACGCCTATGTTCTTAATTACTAGGCACCTCCCGCACATAAAATCCTAACAAACAATCCTATAATTATATCATTAACTTACATATTAGATATTTAAATAGATGTATTACAAAATTTATAAATCTTATACTATTTTCTAAATTTTCAAATAATAAATTCTAACTAATTAAGTTATAAACCTTATTCAAATTCTTATATCCAAACCCTAATCGAATTTATAAACCCAAATGTTAATCCAAGTCACAAATTCAAACCCTAATCCAATTCATAAATCCAAATCCTAATTCAATTTATAAACTCAAATTCATATCCTAAATATCATATTCTAAATCCTCAATCAATAATCCTTAATTAAATTACCAATCAAATTCAAGTGTAATTTCCTAAGTTTAATTCAATCTTAATTGATTTCATAAATTGTAGTTCAATTCATAAACCTTAAGTTTAATTTATCCTAAAGGAATTTGTAAACCCTACTTAATATTAATATTAATTAATTTTACCTTTTATTTTCTAATTATTAATTTTAGTTTTTAATTTTCAATTTTTTTAATTTTTTAATTTTAGTTCTTTAAATTGACATTAATAAATATTTTATTATTGGATTAGTATATTCTGTTTTTAATTTCACTTAATTAATTATTGTTTTTTAATTTTTATTTATTAAATTCTGATTTATAATTTCAAATTATTAAATTCAGTTTTTTAATTTCATTTTTTTAATTTTATATTATTAATGAATTTTTTATTTTCATATTTTAAATTTATTAACTACAATTTCAAATTATTTTCAAATTAAATTATTTTTTTAACTACATAAATTGTTCTTTTTATAATTTACTAATTACTTTATTAATTATACTTATTACATCAGATCATTTATTAGATATATTTTTAATTTATTAATGATAATAATTTCAAAATATTAAAAAAAATTGCAAAAATGTACAATTATCAAATATTCTTATGCTAACACATAATCAAGTATTCATATTGCTCAAAATTCGTATTTAAGCATAAATATGTTTGCATTTTACTAAAAAAAAATTAAAATGTATCATGTAAACAACAAAACTTATTGCCATTTGAAGACAGTGAGGTCCTAAGGAAGCTTATGTGTGTGCGTGTGAAAATGGTGATAGATGAAGTGAGAGGGAACCATACTGATCGATGGGGAGAGAGATTAAAAGAGGGTGAGAGATGTCCTTCACTGCTTCCTCCTTTTGTGGGCGTCGCCGGAGAAGATGAAGACCACGGCGGCAGGTGGAGATTCGCCGGAGAGAATGGGATTGGAGGGGGGGGAGGGGGCGACGACTGCAAGGGTTTACGGGGGGAATTTGGGGATTTTGGATTGAAGAAGGAGAAGTGAGAAAGAAGAGTGATCGCGTGGATTATATAAGGCAACTTAGCGACTGACATTTGAATGTCAGTCGCTAAAGTTAGTCGTTAAACAATGTTACCGACTAATTAACTTTAGCGACTGACTTTTAAATGTAAGTCGCTAAACCTATTTAGCGACAGTCAGTTGCTAAATTCAATGTCAGTCGCTAATTAGCGAGTAACTTGTCAGTCCCTAAATTATCAGTCCCTAATTGGCTATTTTCTAGTAGTGGGTCAGAACGAACAATCTCCGCAAAATTAATTTTTAAAAAACAAGTAAAAAATTAAATTATTCAAACACACCCTAGAATCTTCCGAGGCTATTCAAGAAAGTGCTAGCCTTTTTTTATTTAACTTGAGAATTGTATTCGTGACCGGCTTTTCCCAAAGATCATCTCCTAGGAGGAGTAGTAGAGGGATTCAAATCCTCTGTCACACTCCGTGTGCCAATTTATGTACTACCACTCATATATTGGTAGGACCCGATAATAATGAGATCTACCATGGTGTAAGTAGTGGTACATGAAGTCGGACACAAAGTGAGAGAAGTGATTTCATCCCTTAGGAGAGATCGATATAAGGTTGATTCTGAATTTTTAGTTCGAATTTCTAGCAATCATGCATTACATCAATAAGTTAACATTTTATTCTTGACAATCAATCCAAGTTATCGCTAACGTATTCATGATTTTTGAGTGGATTTATGGTGAATTAATTAACCCCTGACACTCGATAGGCTAGCGGAAAAATAATTTGAAGGATCGAATTTCAGACTTGTGGACGTTAGAAATGTTATCAAAACGAAATCTTGATCGAAGGTGTGAGCAAAGTATTGTACGGAGCAGAGTGGGATAGCGCTCGAAGCAACCTTTGAGATTGGAATTTTGACTGATGTATTAGTAGTTCCGTACTATTCAGAAATTTTTTAGTAATCTATATATGTTGGACTGAAATATGGATGTTACATATTTTTTCAAAAAATCTTGACGTTCTTGTCAAGGTCAAATTTAAGATGCATTTTATATGAGCTTAAGAGGTGACTTCCAACTCTCATCCTAAACAGAACTTTGTCGATGCTTCCTTCTTGCTGGCAGCCATTGTATTGAAAGGGAAGGTATTATTGTTCCGATGATGAATCGAGAATTGCAGCAGGTTTTTTTCTAATTATAGCTAGAAACCCTAGGTTAGGACTCCTTCACTTCTTCTCGTCTTGATTCTATTTGTTCTTTTTCATTTTCACGTGTATTGAAAGAGAAGCTTGAGATAATTACGCTCCGTATATATGATTACAAATTGCTTTATTTGATTTAAATTTTCATACAAGTTAAAATAAATAAAATATAAAATTTATTATGTATATAATAAATTTATAGATTAAATTTACCACACGTTATTTACGAAAAATATAATTTTGATTCACTGATTAAATTAGATAAACGCTTTATTTCACCTTATTATGTCATCAACTTATTCGAAAATACACTTTATATAATTAAGGAGGGTACCAATTGATATTCTATCTACTTTAAATTTAAATTACACATTATGTTTTACAATGTGATTTTCTTTGAATCAATCAAACATTTTAAAATATAATTTATTCAATTCATCATCAAAAATTATATAATTTATTCAATTCGTCATCAAAAATTTGAAATTGGTGTCTACAACATTTATGAAAATGTGATAAAAATCATTACAATTTTATTTTTTTTAAATAAATCTATCATCAAATAATTTAACTTTAAGCCGTTTTGTATAAAACAGATTTTTACACCAATGATGAATTCAAAATTTATTCTGTCGTGGAATGTCTATTTTAAACACACATGCACATATTAGCATATAATATTAAGTCATAATTTAATGGACAATTTACAAGTAAAATTCCTCCACTTTTAGAAATGGTAACTTAATTAATTTTGGAGGTAAATTTATCAACAAAGTAATAATTTTTAAGTTGAGTACCGCTTCATCCCATATTTTTCGTTAAGTTTATTAGTGTGTTATATTTTGAGGGATAAAAGTAGGCAATTTAACTAAAGGGAAAAGTGCAACAAAAATCACTCAACTATACCGATTTTTTACATTTAGTCACCGAAGTATTTTTTTTATTATTCGATGACATCGGACTTTTATTTTTCTGTTGAAAGACCATTCCGTTATATTTTGCCATTAGTAGGTCGTTAAGTTCCATTTTATGAGGGATAAAATAGTCCATCATAGTAAAGTTATAATTTTTAAAGCAGAAGGGTGCTTTGTGAAACTTCTAAAATATAAAGGTTATATTTGTATAATTAATAAATAATAAAAAAAAAATATTTTCTTTAATTTAATATAAACATAAATCATATTTTTCTACAAAGCTAACCTAACCTAACCTAACACCCACCAGCCCACTCCCTCTCTCATATCTCTCACTCACCTCCCACCTAACTCACTCTCCATCTCTCCCCATACCAACAGTTGTTGGCAACCACTATCTCCATCCTCATCCCATTCGACGACCACCATCACCAAAAAGAACTTCAAGGTCGTGCCAACTCCATCACCAAACCGAGGGATTTAATTTGTAGCGGTTCAAAACAGGGGAACCGCCCCCTTCTTTCTCTTCCCCGTCCCTTCTCTCATTCCATCTCTCTCGCCCCGATAAAATTTGGGTTCTGCAAATCTCTCAAGATCTTCGCTAACTGTGGGACGATGACGTCGTTAAGTTCCATTTTACGAGAGTAGGTGATCACCACCGAGATCCAACCTGCAAATCCACCTTCTCACTTCTCTTCTTCCACCGCCCAACTCCCTACATCCTCCATTCAAGCTGCGCCAACAGAGTGGGAGATGGTGGTACGGTGGTGGCGTGAGAGAAGGGTGTTTGACGCTCAATTTGAATAATCTCTGCGTTTGATCCATCGTTTTCAGCAAAAAAAATACAAAACCCTTCAGCAAATTTTGTGTGTTTTTTATGGGTTTTTGTTTTGATTTTGTTCTGGGTTTCTTTTCATCTACTAAGATTGGTTTCAATTCAATTACAGAGAGGGGCAGCTTGTGACAGAATGTTTGTCAATTACTCGAGTCATTGTCGTTGTGGATGTCACGATTAATGTATCTGCTCCATGTAAATTTCAGGATTTTGGGTGTCTTGTCTGATTATATTTTTTTGTCATTGTATTTAAGGAAAACTTGAAATAATCGAAAAGGGTTTTGTGTTTTGACTAAGGCTCGGATCACGAATCTAATATATCACAACATTTGAATATCCCAACATCTAATATATATCACATATTTTTAATATCACACTAAAATATTATCCAATATCACATATCAATATCAAACATTTTTCATCTATTACCCCTCTACCTATACACTCACATAAATTAATTAAAATATATCACATCACATCACATTCTCTCTCCTCTTTTCTCAATAATTTTCAATCTTTTATCTCCTCTTATATCAATCTTTTATCCTTTTTTTTCTTTCTAAATTTCACATCACACTTTTACTCCTACTCTCTCTCTCTCGGATAAACCCACTTTCCCATTTTCCCCATTTTTATTTTCTTCTTCCCTACTTCACTTTACCCCTCTCTCTCTCTCTCTCTCTCTCTCTCTCTCTCTCTCTCTCTCTCTCTCTCTCTCTCTCTCTCTCTCTC
>JAOWAN010085857.1:0-10132 GCA_028566635.1 Lobelia cardinalis
AAATCTGTGTGTTCTTGTTTTTGTTATTGTTTCGCATTATTATCTCATACTTAGGATCATAGGATCATAGTAATCTGGACCATTGTTTCCTAACAAACAATGACACCACGTTAAATTTATTTACATGCTAGGTGCTACGAAAAAGGAGACCTTTCATGTGTATATACAAAAAACACTCTAAAAGAAAATATTAAAAATAAAATAATTTAACTAAATAAAATTAAAAATTAATATTAATAAAAATGCACGAGTTAAAATAAACAAATATGAGCTGACTAACAAAATTAAAATTCAATATTAAATAAATTAAATAGTAAAATTCGTCAAGATCGAATTAATATTGTACTTTGCAATGCATATTATCTCATTGTTAGTAAAATTGACATTTACTTATTATTTTTTAAAATTTTACTCTTTCCTTAATTTCTATAAAATAATAAATTAAATATTTATCTTCGGGATTCATATCATCTTTTAGTTTTGTGTAATACTTATTTAATTTATATGAATAATGGTTTTTGAATAAAATACAGTTCTATAGCACATCAACATTTATTTAATTTATATGACTAATGGTTTTTGAATAAAACACAATTCTATAGCACATAAACATTTATTAAATTTATTATTAAGAATAAAATAAAATTTGAAAAATAATAAATCAGATGAATAAAATATTGAAATTAATTAATTTTACTCTCCAATTTTTAAAGAGAATAAATACTTTGTATATTAAATTTAGACTTTGTTTAGCAAGCATGTTCTTTTAATTTAATTACTATGAATAATTTCTATAAAATGATAAATTAAATAATATTTATCTTTGGGATTCATACTATCTCGTTGTTAGCTTTTGTGTCATACGTGCTTATTTAATTTATTTTTAGTATGAATACTTTTTTTTTAAAAATAAAACACAAATTAAAGATAGTGATCGTCGACTCTAAAATGGAGGAACGTGAGGTTGCGTTTGGACGGGTGTATTTTTGTTTTGGTTTTTGTGTTTTTGTAATGATTAAAGTAAAAAGTAAGAGAGAGATAGATAGAAAGATGGTGGGACCAATGAGAGAGAAAAAACAAGTTTCAAAAAAACTGGGTAAAAAACACCCACAAGAACGCAACCTGAAACTCTACGCTTCTCCCGATCCCAGAAATTAAGAAATGCCCCTGACATGATCCAAGAATAATTTAACCCAATATTAAAAATCATAAAAGTACAATTGTTGTAAATATATTAAGCTGAATGACTATTTCTAGTAAATTTCATAGTATAGAATTTGTTGTATAAATTGTAACCCTAGTGCTCCCTATTTATTGATAGAGTTCCTCCATCAGATGAATGAGAATACGGCTCCACTCTCTTCCCTAAATATTTTGTGTTCTTATTTCACGTTCTTTCTCCCTACGATTATTGTTAATTATGTTATTCATCAATTCAACATGATCTATTTAACAACAATAATTGTTTTATTTGCTCGACGCCTATAGATTTGCCTAATTTATAATTTATCCTTAATAAAGGAAAAAAAGAAAAACAACTGACATATGCACTATGATCTTACGTACGAGCGTTGCAACCTTCATGGTACTTGATTTAAATCTGAACTAATTGGCACGCATTATGACGGACGAAAACCAAATACTCCAATAAAGACCAAAAAACATATGTGATAATCAACAAGTAAATTAAGACATTAAACTATCAGATTGGATCGAAGTATGAAAAAGTCGATTTAATTTACCGGGCTTGGCCCAAAGTGAATCAAAATGGGTACTCCATTTTCTAGTGGATCAGCCCAAGTTTTTTTTTTCTTAACTATTTTTTTTCTATAATCTGTAACCCCTAATTTTATAAGATTCGAACCTGCAACTACTAAGCAGATTGAGTGAATTTTTATCACTGTATATGTCCTTTTTTTTTTTTAATTTTATTATTTTTTTTACCTCAAGGGTCTATATAAGTCCTTGAACTCAATTGATCCTAGAAATTAACCAGCCCAACACAATCAAGAGTTTGTTAGACTAATACGTAACTGAATTTGCTTATATATGATCGGTCTAGCTGCTCATTCAATGTTAAACCTGTTAATTTGGGTTAAATATGTTGAGTTATAGTAAGTAATAGATTTTAATAGATTCAATATATTATAATCCATTTAATTAGCTGATTAACTCAATTGTGTAATAAATGAGTTAAATTAAACTCAAATTAACATGTTGGATATTTTTTCACACAAAAAGATATTTCTTATGCGTTTTAATAGACAAATTTGTAATCAAAAGGATTTAATTATGTTGAGATGTTTAGTAAATTTAAGCGGATTAGAGTAGATTCATTTAATATTTTGACAGGCCTACTCCCTGCCTTAATTTTATATTCTACTATCAGATGGTATATGTAGCACTTATGTGCTCCTAGCAATGAGCACCTGAGATAAAATATTCATTTTATTACGTTGTTTGTTCATTTTCTAAAACTAAATGTTCATTTTTATCGTTGTTACTAAAAATCAACAATAACAGTAAGAACAATAAAATGAATATTTAGTTATAAAAAATGAACAAACAACGTATTAAAATGAATATTGTATTTCAGGTGCTCCTTACTAGGAGCACCTAGGTGCTCCATATAATTTTCCATTCTACTATCTTCAAATATATTGTTGCTTCATTTCGGTAATTCCAAAAAAATAAAGAGAATTAAAATTTAAAAAAGGGCTTAAGTATCGGATAAATCGTAACTTATTGATAAAATAATTCCTATAAAGTGCATAATTAAATATTTAAAAAGAAAAGAAAGGTTCTGACCGAGCTAGTTGAAATCTTGAGCGCTAAAAAAGAGACCGAGTAGACTTATTAGGAGTCCATCTTTCGCTCCAAACTCAAAAATGACATGTGAAACGCAAGTCTTCCTGCCTTATGTTAATGTTTAAAGGATGAATATAGTTGCTGACCCTTGAGGTTTTGATATATTACAAGTACGTCCCAATTCAGTTTGGGAATTCCAGACACTTCCTTGGTATTGAACATCTTGAGTTATGGCTGTTAAATTTTCAACAAGAAGTTAAAATAAGTATGTGATGTTACATGAAATTCAGCTATGCTCATTGGCAAAGACGAGAGTGATCTCCGACGTACAGCCTCCTAAACCTAAAAGTAAGACAAGCACTCCTAATTTGGTGGGGGGTATTCTCCGTAAAAAGCCACCGATATAAGAGTAAGATTTAAGTTTAGAGAGAAGTAATAGATGTTAGAGAGTACTATATGTGTATTTGCGTGCGCATACCTTTGCTTAAAGATCAGATAGGACATTGTTTATATATTGCTTGGCAATTCTATTCATGGTAAGATTGTGATATCTTATTGCTCGTGCCTCAAGAAATCCTATTCATGCTACAATTATGTGGTATATAAGATGCTCGTTCAAAGAAAGGTTAACTCTCTGAAAGTGCCCTTTTAGACGTACGTATAGCTCTCTTAGTAGAAAATTGCCTTCTAGACGAGTGCTTGTCGATCGATGATGACAAGATACATTTACTCTCATTCTATTCTTTACTTGACTTATGCTTATGAAAGTTATTAACCTTTGTGCTTGTCGGCCAGTAAAGTAGAATTATATTTTTGGTATCTTCAGTATGTAGTTATTATTTCTTTTCCCATCGATTAGGACACTTCTTTCTCTCTATTTTCGTTTACTCTTTAATTCAATTATATACTACTTTATGAATAATCATAAACAAGAAAAGCACCACATATCCAATCAAGGGTTAAGAGATGCCTCTCATACGGATCTATAATATAAAAGGGATCAAGATTTACAATTTATGACATTACCTTAAAGGACAGTAACAAGTAAATTTAATTTAGAAAAATAAATTCCAAAAAGAATACACATATACTGACACACATGTTGAACACAGAGACACACAATTAACTCTTCCTCTTTTTTCTTCTTTTATATAAAAAAACTAGAAAAGATAATTGAATTTCTAATAATTTAATTAAGTACTTTTAACTTAGTTTTTTTTTAAAATGATATATTTTACTGATCAATGCTCTCGAATAAATTTTTTTTTATAAATAATATATTAATAAAAAATACTCGATTACTTTTTTTCTCTCCGTCTATACCCTCGGATACGGACATAACATCTTTTGGTCTCATATAAAGTGGCATAGATCTATCAAGGGTTGTGATGGTTTGATCGGACGATATACTTTAAATGATGATGATGACCACTTTAACGAAGCTTGGTCAGATATGTTAATAGGTGAGGTAAGTGTAATTTTTCAAAAGAGATGGTATGGTTCGGAATTATTTTCCAAGCTCAGATGAGGTGAGTGTAATATCCTAATTTGTTTCTTTTTTTCTTTTTATATTGTACGATTTGTTCCTAATCAACGTGGGTTAATTAGATACCGAAGACCGAGCGATTGAGTCCAAATAGGAGGACGGTCGTTGACAAATGCTTACATAAGGCCCCCCCGGCTCGAAAGTACATACACCGAGTCACCGACCTACTTTAAAAAGAAATAGTTTTTCCACTCAAATAATAATTTGAATAATTCATAATTTTAGCATACAAATTGCTAAGAGTAGAAAAGTTAATTTTTGATCATTTGATATTATATTTTATAATAATTAAATTGAAAAAATAAAATAAAAATGAAAAAAAATTTATTATAAATCGACTTGGAGACTCAAAATATCTATTATGATGATAATATTAATCCGAATCTTCTGTCTTTAATGATGTTCCACTTTTGTTCCATTTTTTTAAAATTTTTATTTCACTCGTTTAAAAAATAATTTTAAAATTTAAAATACATATCTCCATTTAAAACAAAAAATTTCGATTCTGGCAATATCATTAGTTACTAAATACGCAAATTAGCTGGTATGTGGTTGTTCTAACGTAGTAATTAGTGTCTTGAATTCGAGCGCTAAAAGTATAATAAATGTATTAAAACTTGGTAGACAGGAGAGGAGGAGTTTTGCCATCATTGCGATCCTAGGCATTTGAATCCTAGTTAGTTGGCGTTCAATGGAGGGATGGAGTAAATCAGAAGGTTAAGATCAAAGGAAGAACTAAATTATTTCATATAGTATTTTTTTTTTAAATTAGATTAAATTAAATGAAGGAAAAATAATAACGACTGATTAATGGGATAATCAAAATAATTTTTTAGTAGTTTGATTATGTTTTAAAAAGTCGAATCAGATGGTGTGCATTTTAATTTTAGGCCGTTAAATATCCTCTAAATTTTACTCCCTTTCGTCTGAATCAGTGTACATGTTTTTTAAAATTAAACCTTTATATTGTTAATATAATTATTAATATATATATACATATTTTCAACAAGTCAATTTTTATAAATAAATTGTCAAAATTTAATTAATTTGAAAAAAAAATATCGAAATAAAATATTCATTCTTCTTGTTCCATTTAATGGTTGAGGATACTCCCCGTCCCTAGTCATTTATAGTTTTATCACAATATCTGATGTTGCTCAGTCTAAAAAGATACTCCCTCCATTCCACAATAATGGTCCTTTTATACTTATGCACATATATTAAGAAATAATTTACATTGACAAATTTATCCTTATTAAATAGTTTCTCTTTATTAATGAGAAAAGAAATAAAATATAATTAATAATTATTGATAGTTGAAAAAGTAGAAGAGTAATTTAGAAAAGTATGTGTAAAAAGTCTCTAGAAATCCTAAAAGAACAATTATTTTAGAAAAAATTTAAACTTCTAAAAGGACTACTATTATGGAACAGAGAAAATACAAAAATTGCACTCCAAATATCCAAGTTAAATTGTACGAATGCTCAAAATTCCGTCAAACAATTTGTAATTGCCAAAAAAAAAAAAAAAAAACTTTACGACAAGAAACACTTTTCGATAAATGTCATCATGCAGATTCAATGGAATTTTGCTTCCCTCAATCCCTCAAAAGTTTCTGACTAAAATTTTCCACTAATCAAACATCAGGTACAGAAAAATTATTTTTCAATTTTTTTCCATTCTTTTACTTTATATTGTACTTAATTTTTTCGCAAGTCATTTTTTCGTATTATTTTTCCACTATCCAAACAAAACAAACCCTATATATACGATACCCATTTTATAATGAAAAATAAAATACAATACACTATTCATTTTGTATTTTCGGGATTAGTACGATATAATTCTTTCCAAAAACTGACGACTACTAGTAGTAAATTTATAAAGGATAATTGAATTGAAAACGTCTAAATATTTATTTATTTTTAAACTGTTGGTTTACTACGTAACGTACACAAAAGTTTTATTTCAAAATAAGTCCGATCATGACTTAATTCCAGTAGACTTAAATTATGTGGTGACATTTTCAGAACCGCCAAGCAGATAGATTTAAAGCCGACGTTTCCAGAATGGAATGGAATGGAAATGTTCCATACCCGGCCGAGAACAAGTACGTACGTACGTAGTTGTAAGTATATGAAATTTTGAAAAGTTATTACTTTCGTTTTTGTACTCTTCCATGACATGCGACTTAGTTTGTGAACCAATTAAATTCTTCCCCCCCACCGATTTGACACCGCACATTGAAATTTCGTTACACCAAATAGTCTCCGATTCTAGCCGAGCAACAAAATATATGAGCCGAGTTATATTACTTCTTGCTTTATTATTTGAACGAACGAACGAACGAACGAATGTAGATGTGTTTGATTTTTGGAAAGTTAATAAAATATTGCGGAGTTCGTCCATTTAGAACCAAATTTTGTAGAAATCGATGACTCTTAACATATATTTCCTCCGTCGATCCATAATTAACAACTTATGTTACACCAAATAGTCTTCTCCGATGATTCTGATCGAGCAAGAAAATATTTCAAACATGTGAGCCCAGTTATCCTACTGCTTTCTTTCTTTCTTTCTTTCTCTGAATGAATGAATGTTTTTATCTAATTAACAACTTAGGTTCCCTTTTGAAACGATATAATTTTCTCCGTTTTATTTTAACTGCTCTTAAAATAATACTCCATTTTTGACACAAAGAGAGTACATACTACCATAATAGCCTTAAGTACTTAAGTGAGATGGAAGACTTTTTTCTTGAATCTTGCCAAATGAATATAATTTCTTTCTTGGCATCGTGAAATGAATTTAGAAAGCGTGGTTCCACCGATTAGGCCAACGGTTGTGTGACACATTATCTGACTTTCTTTATTTCATTAACTAGGTTGCAATAGCATCCAGGTCCACTGGACTTATAAATAGTAATTAAAACACGTACCATTTCCTAGCTACTCAATTACGTAATTAATTCTAGTAGTAGTAGTATTAATAATCATTTTATGTGCATCACATGCATGCATGGATCTAGTCAGCTTGAACTCGCACAATTCATGAATATCGTTCAGCGTTCACATCTTAATTAGAGTATTGTTTATATAATACTAATTATGTATCTGCATGCGATATCAATACTCCTAAGGACCCACAAAAAAAAAAAAAAAAAAAAAAAAAAAAAAAAAAAAAAAAACCCCGTGTTATAATCCTATTTACCGCGTGTTAGAATTATCCACGTAATTTTTATAGGATTGTGCTAACCACAATTGGGGTGAAATTTGATTAATATTTAGTTCGAATAAAACGTTTTGAAAAAATGATTCTATAAAATTAATTTTTGAAATCAGATTTTAATTAAAGTAATTTTTTTAAAAATTAAATAGATGTGTTTGGCCAGCTACTATATATCAAAAAATAGATTATGAAAATATAATGTTCAATTTACCTTTCATGTAAATAAATAATATATATAAATAATGGAGGTTATTAATAATAAATAAATATAAATATAAGCAAGTTGGAATCAATTTTGATATTTTCAAATATAATTATAAACTCTGAAAATAATTTTAATCTCTTCAAACGTAAGGATAAATTAGCCCTAATGTTGAAGGCTCTGCGTTAATTACCCATGAGTGCATGCATTAATTTTCTCGACTGTTTCCAATCACATTTCCAAACATATTAATACTGATATGTTTTCCTTCCGTTCCCGGTAAGAGTTCACTATTTCAGTTTTTAACATTTCATTAATTGAGTAGAATTAATAAAAAATTAAGCTATGCATATTTATTTATTTTTTCCAATTTTTTTCTAACAAATAAACATGATTGATTTATAACATTCTATAGAAAGAAAGTTATAAGTTTAGTATAATTTATAAAATATAAAAAAATTGCAAAATACAAAATTAAAAAATTTAACTTTCAAACGTCGAATCAATTTCAATATACTAATTCTTTGTTTTTCCACGCATATATATAAAAATTACATGTCTTTCCTAAAACATTTTTTGGCCACCAATTTTCGGCCAGCTAAAGAATTAATTCTCCTTAATTCTTCTAATCTATATATATTTCCCTAAATAATGTTAAGCAAGATAGGAGGAATAAAAATTCATGGGAAGACAGGGAGAGTTTCTCCAAGCCCTACCATGGAGTTTAAGTATCTCTCGAGCTCTCTCCTTAGTTTTGCTTCCACAATCCACTTGAAGCATCAAACAAAGCTTTGCAACCACACCCAGCTGCAACATCTCCTGAAGAAAACTTGTACTGCTTCCGGCAAACTTGGACACCGAAAGCAATATCCTCACTGCCCTTTCACTAGCAGTATGCGAAACCCTAAGTATCTTCTTCGATACAACGGCTAATCCGGCCCCGTGTTTCAACAGCTCGGCCCTTCCTTCCGCGCATTGACACAGCTGGTCCAGCACAATGAGCAGCATTTCATTGATCCGTTTCTCCGAACTGTCGAGGAGGGTGTCGATTAATACCGAAACTGATCCTGCTTCCACTGCTTTAATCCGGTTTCGCCCCCACGGGCATACGCTTACTAGGAGCTTCAATGTAGCTTTTGTGGCCTTTGGGGATATTTGGTCTTTCAAGATTTGGACTAGCTCAATGAAAAATTGGGGTTGTAAGCTAGTTACTTGCTCCGGATCGGCTATTTCAAACATTGATTTCAATAAGAAAACTGCATAAGTACGCGACTCGTAGTTGGCACGCTGCATGACACGGATTAACGATTCGATGAATTCGACGTTTTTGCCAAAGAGGGATTTAAGGCCTGTTTGAGACAATTGGAGATGGTAGATAATGCTTAGGGCTTCATCACTAGCGGTTGTCAACTCAAACCCTTCTTCCGAAACTTCTTGCAGATTAGATGCATTGTTGGAATTTTTAACGTTGTTGATCAAGATTGAAGCTAAGAATTCGGCAGCACCTGCAGCCTCCATTGCCCGTTTATTCGCGGAGCTTTCCATTGCGATGGATTTGAGCTTGTTAAGACACTTCATTTGTAAGTTCGGAGACCTGGAGTCGTTTAGGAGCTTGATAATTTTGGTTTTGCAGATCGGAGGTCGTGGTGTGGGGAATCTCTCGATGCCAAACGAGGCGTTAAGGGTGCACCAAGATTGGATTAACCGTCGGAGGGTGTGATTTGGGGTCAAATCTAGGTCGGTAAGGGCTTGTTTGGTCACTGGACACGTATCTTTTTTCTCCGAAAACATCCATTTTTCGATGCTTTCACGATCGTAGGTTATCCCAGTGGAAAGGATCACAGGGTCTTTCATGATTTCTATAGAAATTGGGCATAGGAAAAAGGAAGGAACTTCAATATTGTCATCACCCATGAGATCAAGAATATATATGGGATGTTTTCAAGAACGAATTTGTGAAACAGAAAAGTGTTGAGGCAAAAGATTATATTGATGGGAGCTGAGAATTAGCTGGAAGTAGGAGAAGAATTAGCTGGTGAAGAGTTGTGAAATGGTTTGAATAAGTTAGGGAGTTGAGATGGTTTGGATTATATATATGTGGTGGGTGAGGGGGGAGGAGTTGAATATTAAGAAAGTCAAAATACGGAAAAAGGAAGCCTTAGCCAATTGTGTGTAGGCTGGCCAAATGGTAGATGAAAGGCTCAAGTATGACAACTTGACCTTCAATGCACAAGTGTGGGCAAAGTGTGTGGGCAGAGTGTTAGTTTGTATGCACCTATCCATTTTGACTTTCTCTCTCTAGCACGAAAGCTTCTCTCTCTCTCTCTCTCTCTCTCTCTCTCTCTCTC
>JAOWAN010085877.1:0-10131 GCA_028566635.1 Lobelia cardinalis
ATGAATAGCGGCCGACCCCAAATCCGCTCCGCTATCCCGGGATAGCGCCGCTACGGGCCGCTATTGACTACTCTGGTCTCAGCTGCTCCGCTATCTCGCTATCCCGCCGCTATCGCGCGCTATTGACTACTCAGCGTCAAACGAGGATGTTGAGGCAGATGCTGTTTAAGGCCTTCTCCGATTTGACGCGGTTGAGGAGGGAGTTCCAGACGGGGATCATGTTGCCGCAGAAAATGCGGTGAATAGAGTCGACGGAGGGCATGAACGCTTTGGTTGAAGCAATGTAGGGGCCCATTGGTTGGTAGCCCATCTCCTTTTTAAGCCATTCCAGTATAGCTTCCGGTTGGGCGGACGAGCTCATTGAGCTCTGCATTTAGTGGTGGGAACAAAAGCCCTAAGTTGATTGCAAAACTCAAACTCAATCAATCGGTTAATTATGAACCTCTATTATCACCACCACCTCACCAATCTCCTTCTGCCCAACCTCCTTAGCAAAATCCCACAACCCACATGCGACATCCCTCCTTACTTCGCCTCCACAAGTCAAAGTGGCTAGGCATAACCTTTCCAATCGCCTCTCAGCTCAATAGTAGAGAGAAATAGAGAGTGAGAAATTGATAGCGGACCGACCAATGATTGAAGGAAGGGCAATGGTGGCGGACGACGTTCTCCTCCTTGATTCTTCTTCTTTCGATGAGGGAATGCGGAGGCGTGCAGATCTGGAAATAAATTAAATGTCGTTGCAGAGCGAGAGATCTGGAGAAAGAGACATCGACATCTAGGGTTTGTTAGAGGGTGCTGTACAGATAAGAGCGAAGGGAGAACGAGGATGTTGCATATCGAGGTTAGTTGGCTTGTTTGAGAAGAGGATGGGGAGTGGTGGTGCATAGTGGGGAGGTGGCTATTGAAAAATAGAGAGGGGGAGGGGGGGGGGGCGACGAGGAAGGGGGTGGGATGGGCTGCACATATCCCTCTGTTTGACGGAAAGTGGAAGAAGGGGGGCGACGGAGGTGAGCAGCCAACTGAGTTGCTGCGGAGCCTCCATCAGAAATCGATCCCAACCCAGAAGAGAAGGCGGAGGGGTGGAAGAGGGAGGGAGAGACGGTTGGGGTGGGCGGTAGTTTGGATTTTATTTCCTTACTTTTTTTTTTGGTAAATTGCACATAGCCCCCCGTGGTAAGTATATGATGAAAAGTCCATGAAAAATTCGCGTATTTTGCACGTCAGTCATCTTTTGTTAATTTTTGACTTTTTTCGTCGAAATTGACTTACTTTGCAACAAAAATTGAACATTAGGGCTTAATTGGTAATTTTTGGAATCGGGGGGCTCTTTTCGCTAGCTCACGGAAACTTTAGGGCGATTCACCCTATTTATAATCGTATAACCTATATTGCTTGTTTTAGAGAAAATAATTCCACTATTTACCTTTAATTTAAACTTCAATCATCGTAATTTAGAGAAAATTAAGGCTTCTATTAATAGTTATATTCTACGTCAGTTCTCACTTTCCTCTTTTGTTTGTCCTAGAATAGTCTTTCCATCTCAAAAAATAGCACACACTAGTGTAATATTAAGATGTTACAAGCATGTAAAGCAACTTCCTTTTATTCAAATTTGATGGTACCAAAGTAAATTTGAGTCATTTGAAATCAATTTAGCATATTTTGCCTGCATAGTTAGATATGAACATATTTAGTTAGCATAGTAAGATATGTATGGCTACCGCATGCTCTAAACAGTTTATGAAGATAAATGCTAGATATGTCATTCTTGTATTTATAAAAATATATAGGATATACTCCCTCTGTTCCAAAAGTAGCCCATTATTCATTTTTGAGATGTCCAAAAATAAGTATCCACTTAAGAAACTTTCCAATTATGGAACCTCAATGAAGATTTGTGGTCACTCATTTTCCACGGATCCACAAGCCAACAATATGTATCGACCCGTTAATAAAGTCAAGTGTGTTCCTATGACTATGTGCCAAATTTATATTTTGCGACGGATGGACTAAAACTATATGGAGGTTATCAATGTCAAAACAACACAAAGTTATGTGAATCACTTTTGAGAAAGGTGATAGATGATTCTACCTAAAAAGAAGTTTCCACATTTTGACTTGAGAATGCATGATCACTTTTTTGTTGGTCAAATACTTTTGGAAATAAGTAATCTTCTATTTATGACAAGACGCTAGATTGCTCCTTTGAACTCTGAAAGTGATTATAAGCCTCTTACACACATGGCTAAACCCAACCTAAACATGTTGCCTTTTAAATTATGAATTTTCATTAACTTAATAAATATACTTGTGGGTCCAAAAGAAATTTGTGGCTCTAATACATACTTGGAGATCAAAAAGAGGAAAGATATCTTGTAGAGCACTTATTTTGGAACATTTCTAAAAGGAATATTAGACATTTATTTTGAAACTGAGGGAGTATCAAATAATAAGTTAAAAATTTGTCATTCTGGCCAATATGTCAACACACACTTCTCCAATTAGGTGGAGGGAAGACCTCACTACTATTGTGTTCTATACAAACATTGATCTTATATTATTAGTATTGGAAAATCACTTTTTAACCATCGTACTATTTGGGGCAAGCTATTGACAACACGCTTGTAATACTATAAATGTGACCAATAAATATTTAATTTTGATATCAATGTGACCATCCCCCGTGCCATCCCTACTTGTAGCAGCTGCTCATCTTTTCCCCTCGACTTTGCTGTGGGCCTGCCAGTCTCCGATTCCTGTCTCCGTCACTATTTGAACTCTGCTTGTTGACTCGTTGCCCACCATAGTCGTGAAAGGGAAAAGCTTCCTTCTTTTTCGGCGATTGATGCGGGCTCAGAAGGATAGTGTCTTAGTCATGTGCCCTGCAAGACGCCTGTCTCCACTCTCTTGTATGTAGAGGTCTTCATACTCCAATGTATCCCTCATCAGATTGGCTTTAAAAATTGGGGATTCTTCTTTATGGATTTTCCCTAAGTTTGTCTAAACTCAAAAGCAATAGCGATCAGTTTGAAGGATCAATTAAGCAGTAAGCACCGTATCAATCAATGTTTTTTCCCTCGTCATTTCGAGCCCTAGATTCTCTCATGTGCCCTTTAAAATATTTGAAATTCCGTCAAGCCTTTGGGGAGCCATGGAAATGACACGAGCGCGCTGCTAACAGTAGGGATGACAGTGATATCTAAATAAGATGTACCTTGGTCACATTTGTCGTGTTAAAAGTTCAATGGTTGAATCGCCTAACCAAAGTGGTGCGATGGTTAAAAAAATAATTTTCCCTATTATGTTTTGAACTAGTAAGATAGTAGTCCAGTACAATTTTGAACAAGTATTGTCTTTTAAAATGATGATATCGATATTCTTTCCAAAACATCAAGAGTTCATGTCTGGTTGCACAAGATTGGGTGCCATATGAGCTTCATTTTGATGCTATTTGATTTTTACATTTTGTTGGAAGGACAAAACCGTAGGTTATAATGATTAGAATACCCTTCAGTTGTTTATTTACGACGGGCTTTTGATAAAGGAAAATTAACTTAATTAAAGTTTTGTTTTGCTTCAATTTGATTTGAACATTTTGTTGGAAGGACAAATGCATAGCTTAGAATGAACACATTAGCCGACAATTGTTTATGCATGATGGGCTTTTCATGTGACGAAAAAAAAAAATTAATAACGATTGAAACTCTGTTTTCATTTCCAGCCCCCATGAAATTAATAATTATTGAATTTTTATGCAGGGATGCGAAAGCGCTTCAAGAAAAGACAGCAAAGAAGGCTGCGGGGACAGGGGGGAGTGGCGATGCAGGAGGTAAAAGCACCAAGAAATAGCAAATAACTTGCCAATGGGCTTTCTCTTGATGTCATCTTGTATGAAGAAGAATTGATATTGGAAATCCACGTTTTGTGGTCTTTCTTGCTATGTTGACAACTTACTTTTCTTGCCATGGATGGTTTGAATGAGTAAAAGGTTTATACTTTGGTTGAGCTTCTATGTTTCTTTTGTTGTTGCAGCGGAGATATTTGAGATGCAAATGTTTTGGCTCTCATGTTTGTTTCTTAATCCTATTTATCTTTTTGATATTATCATTCTTTTAAACAAAGAAACTGTCTCAAGTAGGCTATGTACAATAAGTTTCTTATGATATGGCTCCATGACTTGTATGATTTGTGTGGGTCTAGAAAACCATCCTCAATGAATATTTCTTAGATAAATGTTCGTTGTCCCTTGTCATACTTCTTGGACATATACATATGTATGTACATACATTCATACCTACTTACCTATGTATGTGCATACTTGCTCATAGATTCAGCAGCATTCCTTTTAGATTCAGTTTGTATTTCCTCTTAGATTCTATTGAATTTAAGAGCGATTCAGTATATTAACAATATTTAGGTTCACATTGAATTAGATTCTGTATGTATTTCATCTTAAATTCTATTGAGTTTAAGAGCAATACTACTAAATCTTTAGTTAGTTCTTGCTGGAGCTTGATCTTTTATAGGGACTTATTCGGCTGTTAACTCTAAATATTCAGCGAATCTTCGAACCACATTGATGGATCATAGTTAATATCAACAGTAATTCATCAAATATCAGCTATGATCCATTAATATTAACGAAACAATGTGATTCATTTTGTTTCGTTAATATTGATGGATCATAGTGTTAGTAAAAAATAACATTGTGATCCATCAAAATAAATGATGATCTATTAATATTAACTGTTTGATGGATCATCGTGGTTCGCAGAGTTCGCAAATCCTACTTTGTCGATATTTAAAGTCGGTGAAAAGAGCTATGGATTTGGCACGTAGGAGATTTAAGATTAATCTTGCTTTGTGGTGCATTTGACATTTAATCACATTGTCCATTCATGTTCTGCCCTAGATGTCTAAACGCTATGTTAAACTGTAGGTTATCTCTAGATTAATTACATAAGAACTATATAAGATTAATTATGTAATAAGTACTAAAAGAATACTATAATATATATACAAGAATTTAATACACTAAACTAATGCTCTCTTCTAATACTAATCTAATGAACTAAACTAAAGACATCAACTATCGACAATGGAAGCCCAAGAGTTTCTTCAATTTAGGGAGCTTTGATGATATGTAAATAGCTTTATTTTTCCCATTCATTCTCCATGATAGAAACACCATATGAGAAGTTAGGGAAGTTGCTTATATAGTCAGTAATACTCCGATGCATATGTTAGATAATTGTTGTTTAAGGCAACCATTTGTCGGAAATTTACTGCGAGTTATTTTGGGTCATCTTTAAGGTATTGTTATCCTAATGATAATCATGTTTTAGTGGTTTCTCTTTCAAATTAACTTTTTCTTTTTCTTTTATCTATTTTCAATTGTTATTTATTTTTACTCTTTTCTCTTTTCTCTTTTCTCTTTGCTTGATGATTATGTTTTTTTCATTTTGTCTTTCAATTCTTAGTTTGTTATTTATTTTCTCTTTATCTTGATATTAAGTATAAATGATATTTCTCTTTTCTATCTTTCAATGATCTAGGTTAAATTATATTAATATAGTCATTTTTGATGCAATATTTTATTTCAATATTTGTTGTAGAATTTAAAATTTGATTTGATTTGACTTTTACTTTTGATTTATGAGTATTTTAGATTAAACTATTTATGATTTACTTAAAAAATTTATTGGACATTAATTTGATTTCGCTTTCAAATTTATTGTTTGTAAATATTAATTTGAAAATTTTGTTGTAACTTTTTCATCGTAAGGCAACATAATTTTGACATCAAATAAAAACAATCTTATATATTTTATTTTTCACTAAGTCCGCAATATTTCGTGTGTAGCACGGATTTTCGGCAAGTTATTTGTGGTTTTCATTTGAACAACTTGCTGTATATATATTATATGTATATATCTTATGGCCTATCCGTTTGACATCGGCTACTATGCCACATACCGTTACTCCACTTGGATAGCCAACCATGTGTCCTATGAGAGTTGAATAAAAGGGATTCCTCATTGGTTCAGAACAGGGTATCTGCTTATGGTTTAATCGGTTTTGACGGAAGTCATGTCGTGCAAGGAAGCCTCTTCCTTAAGGACATATTTTTAAAGATTTTCCTTGGAACTTGAATTCTGAGTTCTGTTAATGATAATCTTTAGTGTTTGGAAAGTAAAGGGAATGTTTCACAGCAAGCATTCTGTTTACCATATCCTTAATGAAATCCTTCGATTGTACAGTTGGTATTGGCTTTATGTGTTGGGTCTAACCAGTTACCCTTTCCTTTTTAATTTATTCTGCCAATAACTTCTCTTAGACGTTGCGAAACAAGGAAAAAGTAAATTGAGCAACTCTTTATCCTGCCCACGGGTTCTGATTCTGATTCTGATACTGTACTTGGTTTTGCTATCTCATCTTGGCTTGTTAGTTCCCATTGCTAATATATTGTGATCATATACAAACAATTTAGGCTCTGTAAAAGACCAGGGTAGACCCTAGGAACAACAGCAAAATCTGTAAACATAGTTCATCATATTATAGCATATTGATCGTTTTTTGTTGTGCTTGTGTAGGTCCAACATCTTAGCTAACTGAGATGAATTTCTGTAGATCCATAATAATTATAGGAATAAATGGGTCTGTACTAACTACTACTATGTTCAGTTTTTTTAACTGATCGAACAGACAGTGTTTGATAAATAAGTGGCCTAGATGCAAAGAATTGAATTTACTGACCGTAAGAACAAAACCAAGAGGGTAACAATGTATTTTATTTATGCGCCCATCATTGTTTTGGTTCTTTTTTGTTGGTTCATAGAAGATGTATACAGGCATGGCGCATTATGAAATTCTCAGACACGCTTTCATTGAAGATTATCTGAGTATATGATTATGGTTTCAAGTGCTTGCTAACTTGAACTGAAGCGTCAGGGCACATTATTTCTATTATTTGTATGTAGACTTTTGTGTTGGGGACGTATACGCACTTGCATGACTCTTGGTTTTATGATGGTTAATTGTGCCACCATGCGTGTTCATGTTGCATTAAAATTATTTGCCCGGGGTCGTAGGTCCCCCTTGGCAATTAGTAGGTTGTGGTTGTGCCATGATAAGTGACTTGGAAAGATAGGGCAGTTATATATCTTCTCAGTGTTAAGAATATTAGTTGTGTAGTCTATGTACTGTATCAAAGAATATTTTTGTTTGTACTTTGGATACAGAACCTGCATTAGCCCTGATATCTTCTCAGTGTTAAGAATATTAGTTATGTAGTCTATGTACTGTATCAAAGAATATTTTTGTTTGTACTTTGGATACAGAACCTGCATTAACCCTGATATGATGAACAACTCAGGTTAACTGATGAGGCACTATTATAAGGTGACAAGAATGCTTATGCGGTTATGACTAACAAGTTCAGCCAAGTGATTGTTTTGTAGATGGGTATTGACTTAAGCACGAGTCTGTTGGCTCTCCTGCTTGCTTGTTGATGTTGCATTCATGGAGTATGGAAAGTACATTCCCTTGCCATAGGTGAGTGCATGTAGTTAGATTGTTTTGGTGGAGTTTTACCCTTCTACTAATATGATCTGAAGGTTGCATTTTTTCAATTGATTGAATTTTAACTCATGGGATTGTGTATCCAAGTTTAAAAAATTTAACCCATAGGATTATGTATCTAACTTGCAAAATAATTGTTCTTTTGGTGTCATGCTCTTTGAGTATAGTCGAATCAGATCGAAATCACTCTCTAAACAATGTGAAGGAGATGTAAGTGGGGTAGTGCATGCAAGTCGAGAGATGTGGTTGATTCGACAGGCCATATTAAGTTGAAGAGTTTCGGATATAAATAGTAATGGCCTGTTAATCTCACGAGTGACCTTAGGAAGCTCGTTAACTTAGCAGACCTGTAGAGTAATCTTGTTTGATGTTTTGATACAGAAGCTAGTACCTAGCGCAAAAGATGAATTTGGTGTCATCTCTGGTAGTTGATGGGCATTTTCCTTTTCAATATGGTCGGCTCGGTACTGGGGATCGAGTTGTGTGTCATTTGAGGGGGAATTTCCTTATGAAAAGCTCATGAATAAACTTTGGCTGCTATGTTGGCTTATTTCTGTCTAAATGTTGTGGAAAATCTACAAAAGTTGCTTGAATAATGCTAGATAGAGCCAAGTGCACCAAAGGTATACAACAGACTACAGTCCTGGCTGGGGGGATTTTCTTTTTTGCCAACTGGTGAACGAAATGATTCATGTTTTCAATGTCCAATCCTTAGACGATTTTCGTTCCATTTTACATCCAACTTGGCCAGTCTTCACCACTCAGTGAATATGTTTACTGTGAGTTTGTCTTTCCTAGTTTTACCATATATATGTAGAGGGACCTCTTCCATTGAAAATCATATAAACCCTAAGAACCTAAGAATCATTTCCGGTCATAAGATCTAAAAATATGGACAACCAAGATGACACTTTTACCTTAAAAACGTGCGGTGGCAATTAGGTAATTTCTTAAAATTCTAGGGCCATTCACATAACTAATCCCAAACCCATAAATATCGTCTTTAATAACACTCTTTCTCCTCTCTACTCTGCGATCTCGTAGCTCGCGCTGCACCATCCTTCCTCCACCGATTTCGCCGACGGAGCTTCTACCTACTTCGTCCATTGCTCGCGCCGTTCCTTCCTCCATCTCCTCCACTGAATATGCCGACAAAGCTTCTACCTCCTCCGTTCGCTATTCGTTCCGTCTTCCTTGATCACAGTCCGTTGAAGATCCGTCGGTAAATCACAGTCCTCTCCGTTGAATTTTATCTACGTTGAATTTCTGGCGATTCTCATCCCTGATCTGTTCATGCATCATACTCTCTGTTAGCTTTTTCGGTCAATCCATGGCCGAATCTTCTGGTATCATCGAAATCTCAAAATCACCTTCTATTTTTCTTCAATTTTAATTCGCTTGAACTTGATAAATACAAGTGATTCAACAAAAAAACACATTCATCCATCTAAAAAACCTAAAACATTAAAACTAAATATCCAAATTTATCCATTTTAAAAAATCTGTATTTTCTAATAACACACACGTAAACACACTGATCCATCAATTTATAACATCGATCCACCAAATCAAAAAACACAACACACCAAAATCTTTAAAAGTTTTACAATTACAATCAGACTTATGATAAAAGAACAACCACATCTAAAAATAAAGAAATTATACCTCAAAAACAAAAGTTCAAAACCCTAATACTCAGTAAAATACAAAAAAAAAAAAAATTAGTCCAATGCAAAAAAAAAAAAAAAAGTATATTACAAACGCAAGCAAGAACACAAAATGACATAAAACAAAAATAAAAAAGAAAAAAGAAAAATAGTTAAGGCGGGAACGAACAAATGATGGAAAAAAAATTCAAGTTCAAAATTTTACCTATTCGCTCGGTCGCTCTGATTTCTTCACGAGGAGAAGAAATTTTGCACCAAAACCAATCGAAAAATGAAGATGATGAGAAAATGACCGCCGGAGAATAGAAAATCCGCTTAGAAAAAGTGAGAACCGTACACAAAATGTAACCGGATTAGGAAAATTTAGCCGAAGAAGACAAATACGTCGGAGAAAATGAATGTCGTCGGAGCAAAATGGATATCGCCTGAGGAGTTCATACAGTCGGTTAAAAGAGAGAAGGCTTAGAAAGAGAATGAAGGGAGAGAGGGAATAGTCGAGTGATTGAAAAGAGAACCGTAGCAGTTTCTCTTTTCAATTTGACCAAACAGCCCTCCATATGTTTTATTATTACAAATATTGCCACCGCATTTTTTAAATCAATACAACGTCAAATTAAACCGCCGCCCTTGATTATTTCTTATCTAATAGTCATTAATAATTCTTAAATTCTCATTAATATTTAGAGTTCTCATTTGAATAGTTTCCTATATGTATATATATTTCTTTTTTCAATGTATACTATTTACATAATAAAAAAAAAATGAAAATAACACTAGTCGGGGGGGGGGGGGGAGGGGGTTTGGAACCTAAACAAACCCGATTGGGTATTAAAAAATGATGAGAAAATCGAGTTTTTCGGGTGGATCATCCTCGAATTCG
>JAOWAN010085908.1:0-10129 GCA_028566635.1 Lobelia cardinalis
TATTTAACAATGCCAAAAAAGAAAGAAATGCTAGCTTTCAAGTTTCAACTTGCATACAAAGGCCCATGGCTAATTTTTGAAGTCCATAGCCAATGGTCCTGGCCCAATGAAGCGCACCCGTCTGTTGTACCAAGTCCACGAAAATACCCTGGTCAAATTTAATTATGGACTCAAAACGAAGTTTAGATTATGTTTGGGTCTTCCTTTTTTAGAGTGGTAAAACCGCGTCTAAAGCTGTGATTTTCTTTCCCTCATTGGCTCATTCCTTTTTCCTCCCTGACACAAGTGCACGCTAACATGAAAAAAAAATTGATTCAAGGGTGAACTTCAAGCAACAATAATATAGATGTAACAAAGTTACTATCGTTCGTCCATTAGTTCATCGAGCACTGAGGGTCTATTAGTCCACTACAAGCCCATCCAGAATTTCATTGATAAGTTGATGTTAAATGGTAATAGAAGACAACCTTATAAGTTACACCGATTTTTCATTTACATCCAAGTTAACACAATAAAACTTCATAACTTCATTATATTTAGGGTTAAATAGGAAGGACCCCCCCCCCCAGTAGAATTTGTGATTTTGGGAGTGCCCCACTGTGAGATTTTTCGTAAGGATTCACCTACATGTATTTACACGGTTAGTCGAACGTTAATTTTTGCTAACAAAGCCCTACAAAATGACTAAAATACCCCTGTGAGATATACATTATATAATAGTAAGATTAATTGTATAATATATGATATTATATATTATATAATATTAAGATTAATGTATCTTTTTAATAAAAAAATAGAAAAATATATTTAATTTTAAAGAATCTATAAAAAATGAAAATTTATATATATATGAAATTAAAAATATGTTTAAAAAATTATCTAATTAACCTTAACATAATATGCATTAATTATCAACAAAATAAAATACATTAATTTTAAAAAATAATAATTAGATAATAGTTACAAAAAAGTATTTAACTAATTATAATTAAAAATAAGTAATTATATCCTACTTTAATTAAAAATTATATATTAATTAAAAAACAGTAATCATATCTTACCTTAATTTTAAAAATAAAATAAAATTTATCTTCTCATTCATTATCCAAATTAATTTTTAATATTATAATAAATAATATTTTTAATTATTTTCATTTTATACATCAATTATCAATACATAAAAAGCATTAACTACTAAATCCCTAACTTTCTCCACCCCTTCCCCAAACCACCGCCCTCCCCTCTAGACTCCCCTCCCCCAAACCACCACCAAATCCCTAACTATCTCCTTCCCCCAAACCATCACCAAATAATCTTCGTCCTTTCCCCAAATCCTTAAGGAGTATCATTCGTATTACTGGTGCAAAGGCAGAGAAGCTTCAAGTCTTTGCGGTGGCGCTTCACGAGGAATGAGGATTTATTAAGGACAGTTGAAGTGGCCACCGGCGCCGCCATGTTACTAAGAGCAGTCTGCACGCCCCAATATAATATAGTCCGAGGAGGTTTCAATGCGACTTACTAGAATGGTTTTGGAGGACAACGGGTGGGTGCACAGATCTAACAATTTCTCCTTCTTCTTCATCTTTCTTCTTCATTCCACATCTGGGTTGCAATGGAGAGTGAGGAGCAAACGGATCTATGTTGGTGTAGTCTTCTTTGGTGACTCCGGCGAGTGCATGGTGGTTGTGCAGCTTTGAATTTCGGTTCTTGAAAGATGGGGGACAGATCTGAGTTTCACAGATCTGAGAGAGGAAAAAAAATTCCGCCCCCCAAAGTATCCACCCGATTTCACCTTACCCCCCAAACAAAAAACCTGTCCCAATTGACCCCCCAGACCCAATCGGTATGACATTTCTGTACAAAAATGGCACGTGCTGTGCAAGTGATGGGTAAATTGGGTAATTATCCATGAGAGAGGTCATTCGTGGGACCCATGTCTGATTCAAGCATCTCTGAATAAGTGACCCATCACTTTCCCCCTCCTTCTCACTGCGTCCCCCCTCCCCATTTCTCAGCCTCTTCCATTTTCCCGGCGTAGATCTCTCACTCCCCTTCATCCTCATCCCAACTACAAATCTGATATATATTGAAGATCTGTTCTTCTTCTCAAACAAATCAGCAGCAACTCAACAGCAAGAACAAACCATGGCAGTCAGCCATGGCCGCCGCCGCCAGCGAGGCAAAATTGGAGCGTGAGGGTGGATGAAGGGGGAATACGGCAATCGTGAACGAGGGGCTTTCCGTTTAAGGTGAAGAAGGAGTGATCTGAAATCAGGGGTTAGGGTTAGGGCTCGGACCAGAGGCTGGAGATCGTGAGCGGGATCTGTTTTGTAAACACTGCCACCAACGTGCTAAATTAACTCAGCTGCCATCAATGATCCAACAACCCAAACAAAGATCTTGCGGGTAAAATTATTTCAATTTCTTCTGTTGCATTTGCATTTGCAGTGAAGAAATCAGTTTGGGTGTTGATTTTGTGTTCTTCGATTACTGACGAAGGAAGGATTGGAGGTGAGAGCTATGGTCGATGGGGCCTGTTTTGATTGCATAATGGGGCCTGTTTCGATTGCATTTTTCTTGTGCAATTGGGTTTGGTTTTAGGAATTTTTTCAATCGGTTTTCAAGGGGATGGGTTTGGTTTTAGGAATTTTTTCAATCGGTTTTCAAGGGGATGGGTTTGGTGTTGAAGACGATTGTGATTTAAACTCTGGGTAAACGCAAACCAAAGGGTCCAGTTAACTAAAATGTTGTAGAGACACTTTTGCCCCTGCCATTATACAGAAAACACAAGGTCTTACCGAAAATACACAGAAATGTCGTAGCGATTGGATCTGGGGAGTCAATTGGGACAAGTTTTTTGTTTGGGGTGTCATATGGTGCAAGTACTGATCTGGGGGGTAAGGTGAAATCGGGTGGATACTTTGGGGGGCGGAATTTTTTTTTTCCTCTGAGAGACAACCCTTTTACAGTTACTACTTAAAAATGATGCACCTTGCATAAACTTGTGATTTAATCAAGTGGTGTCGCAACAAGGCATAAAGTATCATACAGCTCTGTATATCATCACAACAAGCACATATTCCAGAAGACCACTGTGACGGTCCATCAACTAGAACATGAACAGGAATGGGAAGAGGTGCATCTCCTTCCTTCATTTTGGGTTTTTGGTTCTGAGTAATCCAAAGGAACATAAGCCGGTGGCACATAACTAATGTTCCCTTTCACTTTATTTCCGATTACTTGAGCACCAAAAGCATTCAGTAGAAATCCATTCTTTAATTATTAGATCAGATCTGGAGCAAGAATATGATTGAGGAGGCAGAGGTTGTTAGAGGAAGGGCTGTGCTTGTGTATTATTTTTTACGATGGAAGTGGTGGTTCTGAAAGGTTGGTGCAGAATTGGGTTGTTCGATTTGGGGTTGGAGAAGAATGGACAGTAACTTTATTGACCGGTGAAAGGTGGTGTGGTGGTGATATCCGATGAGTTTGTTTGTAATGCTGACGGTGATGGTTGTCGTTTAACGGTCGTCATGGGTGATGGCAGTGGTGGCGGCGGCGGTAGTTGATGGGTGGTGGTTGATGACTGATGATAGTTTCTGGAAATGGGAAAGGGAAGATAAAAGTCAAGATTAATTAAGTATTATTGAGTTTAGGGACAATATAATCTTTATCTATTAAAGTTTAGTCATATTCTTTCACTTCAGTCCTAAAATATGGATAAGACCTTAACTTCGATTAACCGTGTAAATAAAGGTAGATAAACCCTTATGAAAAATCTCACATGGGGCACTCCCAAAATCACAAATTCCATAGGGATTCCCTCCTATTTAACCCTTATATTTAAGGCTTTCAATTATTATTATTTTACCAAACAATGTTGTACGATAATAACCATATATTTTTATATATATGGCATTAGTAAGATCAAAAATCGGAATAACATATAACAAAGTAATAGCACTATTTATATTGTGACTTTGTTTGGTAGAGTGGTTTTTAAGAAGATTTTGAATTTTTTTTTGAATTTTTTTAATGACTAAAGTGAAAATAGGAAGGATACAAATAGAAAAAATTATATGATCAATCAAAATAAAAAATTATGGGATCAACTTTTTCTTCAATTTAAGTTGAACTCCAACATTAGGAGCTCTCGTTCCAACCCCTACTTCTCTTTATTTTAGTAATGGACGTTAGTTGTACATTTATAAATTCCTAACTACTTTTACCTGCATGTCTTCGCTTAGATTCTGATTCTCTCAACAATCTATAGAGACAATATGGTATTGTAATTTATTCTAGTTAGATTAGGTAATGGCAACGTTACACTGTTGTCGTTGACCTATATTTTAAGTGGAAGTTTTCAGACATTTGGTCAATTTATCAAACATAAAGGAGGGTGGGTGTGGGTTTTCATTGAAAAGTCTTGGCACAGCAAGTTTGTGCCTGGTAGTCTGCCTTTGATTAATTGGATTACAGCGAAGCATATTAAGAATATTTATTTTCGTTGTGGGGGTACTTTTTAATTTCCAGGCTTGAGATCGAAGCCTCCAATCTATGCAAGATTTTGTGACCCACAAAAGCTACAGTTCTTTAACTACCCAAAAATTCTATTTCAAACTAATATAAGATATGGAATAAAGTTTAGTCTATTTACTTTTTTTTTTTTTTTTTTTTTTTGTGTGTATGAATCATGTAAAGGTCTTTTATACATGGCAAAGATACAAAGGGTAGGCTAAGACAGCTTGGAATACAAGCTCATGGGAAATGTGAATGATTATGTTTTTTTTTTTAATATATATATATATATATAAAGATTGGAGGGTTTTTTTTTTTTTAATGGGAAATGTGAATCATTATGTTCAGTTGCACCTTATTTCTCTTTCTTTTTGGTAATTCTGCTCCAATTAGAATTGCTTTATGTCATCAAAATTAGTCCAGATACTTAAATAGAAACAAAAAAGCACGAAACTGAAATCCATTAAATACATCCCTGAAAATTAATTTTTAGCCCAAAAATGTATAGCAGTGACGTAAAATTCCCAATGAAATTAGGAATCTTTCTCCATTAGATTGTTCGAGTGTAAGTTGATCCACAAATTTTTAATCAACGACTGAAATTCAATCGGAATAGTACCCACAAGATCATTTCCACTCAAATTAAGTATTAAAGTTACAATATCACGATGATCATTAGAAGAGATATCACGTAGACGCTAAATATAATAATTACATTTTCGTTAAAATTGGAACGAGAATGCATGAGAAATTTAGGAATGGTATTTAGAAGTCCTTTTTTTTTTTTGGGAAGTAGGAAAAGAAAGAACAGACTACACCGCTGAGGAATTGATCCATATCCATGAGCATTATGAGCTCAACATCCGGGTTAGCAATCTGGACAAGGGGTTCCTCCTGTCTAGCTCCTAGCTTGGCCAAGTGATCCGCGCATCTGTTGCCTTCCCTGAGAGTATGTTGTATAATGCAACCAGTGGAATCCGGAAGCTTCTTGATATTTTGAAGCATGGCATTAAGGGGGTGAGTTGCATCTTCAGCATAGTTGGTGAGGGTTTTGGCCTCCAACGAGTCCGTCTCAACAAAGACGCTCTGATAGCCCTTAGACACCATAATCTCCTGGCCCGCAAGAATGGCATGGAGCTCCACTTCTAGAGGAGTACAAGCCTTGAACCGACCATAATAACCAATCTTCCAGCCTCTGCTTATGTATCTCTCATGATTCCTCCAAAGCCGTAGCGCATGCTTTTATGGTTGCAACAGTCATCAGTATTAAGCTTTATTGTGCCTGTAAGGGGAGGAACCAATTAACAAACTTGGGGGAATGCATATGAGTAGAAGATAAGGAGTTAGAAGTGAAGTATGTTTGAACTTCCCTTGCAAGCCACCAAGCTTTAGCACATGTAGCTATCACATCACAAGTAGTTCCTTCAATGACCTCTTTGTTACTGTCCAACCAAATATTCCAGAGAATAGAGCTGAAAAGGTAAAACATTCCACATCTTCATTTTCCTTTTGATTCTTGGAGAAAAGGTTCATCTCCAACCATTCTTTAAAGTCTAAGTTACAAAGAAGGTTATGGTTGGGGCCAAGCATCCTAATCGAGACCTTGGAAGCTTTAGGGCATTTCCTTAGTAGATGGTCCACACCTTCGGGGAAAAGAAAGCATCTAGCGTATAGGCTAGATCCCCCTAAGTTTTTGAAAAATCTTAGGGAATTAGTCCTAATACTACCATGAAATTTTTTCCAAAGGAAGATGATCAGATTCATTGCAAGTTTGAGAATCCAAATTTTGGTCCAACTTTTTTTCCTTTGGTTCTCAACCATGTCAAATTGACATATGTGAGCACTTTTACCCGTAAATTTTCCTTTGCTATCCAGGCCCCAAGAAGGGCTGTCAATAACATCACAATGTCTAGGGAGATAAATATTGTTGGTGACCTCCTCGTCAGAGTGAGAGATGATATGGGAAATAGCAGCCAAGTCTAAGTTATTATTGATAATAATATCAGCAATAATAAGTAAGTGCACATTAGGGGGACAAAAGAAATAGAGTTAACGCTTGATTAAGATCTGGAGTTTGGGGAAGGCCTAGAGGGCCTTGACCTCACCACCAATCACTCCACAGATTGATACCAAGCCTAGAGCCCACAGTCCATTTTAAACCCTTTGCCAGAATATCCTTGGTTTTACAGATTCCTTTCCAAATAAAGGAAGAGCTAGGATTGGCTATCCAGGCCATGATGTTTTATTCTAACAATACTTGTTTCTACACACCTCCACCCAGCTCAAGAGTTGCCAGCCAAGTTTAGCCAATAGGGCTTTATTAGCTTGCTCAGCTGTGCTAAGGCCAAGACCCCCAAGGGGTTTGGGTTTACAAACAATTTTCCAATTGATGGGATGCATTTTCCTTGTGCCTTCAAATTCCCCCCCACAGGAAATATGTTAACTTTGTCGAGTTTCTTAGTGATACCTTTGGGGAGAAGGTAGAGTTGCATAGAATAAACAGGGGTACTAGAGAGGGAGGATTTAATAAGGGTACATCTCCCAGCCAAGGAGAGCATCTTGGTTTTCCAACCAGATAATTTAACATGCACTCTATCCAGGATGTGTTTAAAGTTGGAAACCTTACGTCTTTTAGGAAGAAGAGGAAATCCTAGATAAATTTCCAGATCATATATGTGAGCTAGCTAAATGTTGAGACTTTGACTAAGATGATGGGCTCGTATGTTAGAAACAGATTTTCCCATTAAAAATTTGGATTTAGAGTAGTTAATGGTCTAACAAGAAGTAGTACAGAAATCAATGAGGACTTTGGAAATAGTTCTACAATCCTTAGACTCAGCCTTGTTCAAGAGAATGAGATCATCTGCATAGAACATATGTGAAATAGCAGGATCATTCCTAGAAGCTTTAAGACCTCTCCAGGAGTTACTTACACAATTTTTTTAAAAAAATTGGTGGGACAATCCAAATGATGCTGGTATTAATCACAGAAACACAATCTATAATCAAATCAATCCAGTTGACAGGAAAATTGAAGGAAAGTAAGGTTTCTCTCAGGAATTGCCAAGAAATCTTGTCATAGGCCTTTTCAAGGTCAATTTTGATGATCATTCCTCCTTTTTTGTCTCTGCTTTAATTGAGAGAGTGAATCACCTCTTTGGTAACAATAATATTGTCAATGGTTTTACGACCAGGGAGAAAGGTACTTTGATAAGGCCCAACTAACTCAAGGAGAAGGGGTAATCTGTTAACCATGATTTTGGTAACAGACTTGTAAATGACATTGCAGAGGGTAATAGGTCTAAAGTCAGCGATCAAGTTAGAATTATCTTTTTTGGGGATGACAACAATGTTCACATTATTCATCTCCCTTGGAAAGGTTTGGTATAGAAACAGTTCTTGACAAAAGAACACACGGAGTTGCCCACAATGGGCCAATACTTTTGGTAGAAGAGAGGTTGGATACCGTCAGTCCCAAGGGCTTTAAGAGATTTCATATCAAAAATAGCATTTTTGATTTCAGAGTCCAAAATGGGGGAATTCAGCCTATTTTTCTGAAGCTGGTTCAGGCAGATAGGACTGGCAGGATAAGAAGTGGGGTGAGCAGGATTGTCTTCTTTAAAGAAAATAGAGTAGTAATCACAGACATGAGATCTAAGCATGTCATCATCAAAAATCCAATCTCCATTGACTTTAAGACCCAAAATTTTGTTTCTTCTCCTTCTAACCAGAGTATATGTGTGGAAAATTTTAGTATTTCTTTCTCTAAGAATATTTCAGTCAAATCTAGACTTTTATTTCCAAAACATTTCTTCCTTATCTAAAATATTTATGTACTCGTGTTGGAGATATTTTTCCAGTGAAAAGAGATTGGGATATGAGAAAGAACAAAGGGCTTTTTGGACCCTTTCCAGTCTAGCCAAAATTCTTCTTTTGTTTTTGAAATGCTTACCAAAGTAATTCTTGTTCCATCTAATAGCAGCCTCCCTCGGCTTAACGATGGCATCTGGGAGCCTGTTATTAGTGTACCAAACAAGATCAACCAGGTCGTTGAAATTGGGTTTAGCAAACCACATAGCTTTCATTCTAAAAGGTTTATTAAGGGGGGAGGGGAGGGGAAATACCTTCCACGAAGATGATGATAGGGGAGTGGTCTGATGACGTTCTTGGCAAACTCCTCACTACAGCTTCTAGGTGGATATTACGCAAACAGTAACTTGGTGAGGGACTTCGATGACACTTTTCTTGAGCATCTATGTTGTCTTGAGGATGTGAGCTTGATCGAAGTCCTTTGGAAACGACCAAGGAATTGGTTGGTCTTGCATCCCTAAAATTCGTGGGTTCGGGTGGATCTTGGTTGAGGTTTCCATCAATAAAGAAAGGTAAATGAGGGGTGGGGTTATGGATGGGAACATTATAGGGGTGAGTTAGATCTGGGTTTTCTAAGTTGAAGGGATGAAATGGGATAGCAGGTAAGACGAATGTATTGCACTCCTTTAATCTAAGTGTTCAATAGGTTAGCTTTGGGGATGCTTATGGGAATGTTGGTGTCTGCGTTGTGCTTGTAAACTTTGGTGGATGGGCTTTATGTTTTCTTTGGTGGGAAAGTCTTCGGGATATTGAGGCCCAATTCCTGATTTCTTGTTCTTGTTGGGCTTCTTCCCCTTGCGGATTGCTGGGCCTGGTAGTCTTCTTGAAAGCCCTACAAAATATTGAACCTAATAGAAGGGTGTGACTCTAAAGGAGAGTAAGTGGTGAGTCTCGATTACCATGTGTTTTAGCATTATGAGGATTTCTTTTTGGCTTGTGAGATAACATCCATGGGCCCACCCATCCTCCTCATGCATAGAACCGTTGGTGCTAATTTATTTTTTTCCAGTGTCACACTTTACTGGTTCTGACAGGGTTTCCCCCCTAGCCGATGGCTGAATTAATGGACACCATTCTTTCTGTTGAACGATTTTTTCGCAGTTGTAGCATATATTATGTACATATTCATATTCCAGAATACATGTCTCTGAATTCACTTCATAGGTTGCCATTAAAGGCTGCTGCAGATCAATTTCTACACAAATTCGAGCATATTTAGTACGAGAAGTTGTAGCCGTGTTAATGTCCATCTTAATCAGTGCTCCAATCGAATTGACCACCTTGAATAAGAACCCTTGCTCATAATATTCCACGAAAGCCTCGGCAATCGAATCCAAATTTCCGTCTTAGATTCGATGGCCTTAAATAGGTTAAAGTTAGGTTCCTATCTCCTCAAGGTGAGAGAGTGATCCATTATTGTATAAGGGCCATCTGCCATGACTCTGTTACTGTCTTATCAATTTGAGAATTTGAATAAGAAGTTGTAAGAACCCCCATTCTCGCGCCCTCTTCGGGCGTGGCGCGATGAGAACTTTGGTACATTAATGCGGGTTTCTCTTTAGTGACCACTCAACTTAATAGAAAAATTGAGAGTCGCCACCTCCGTTTTGTGTTTAAGACTTTGGAAGCACATGCCTTTTAAATGTGTAGAGATTGTAGGTCCCGGAGCTAGGTTACAAATCGGGAAGGGGTTAGACACCCAATTCGCCCTTTCGGTCTCTTAATAATGTTCTAGCATGCATGT
>JAOWAN010085939.1:0-10127 GCA_028566635.1 Lobelia cardinalis
TGGTTTTTGTTTTAGTATGTGAACAAGGTTTTTTGTGGTTTTTGGAACATAGTTCCAAAAACTAGCTTCGTGAACACTAGTTTGTCCATGTTTCCCTCATTAGTTTCAAGGAACAACAGTATTGTACATTCTTTCGTGAATATATGTACAAACATTAGTCTTTGAACATCAAATTAGCGTCAAAGTTAGTTCCAGATACACCACTCGCTTGACTCTTTACTTTCAAATAATTAAGCCAAGTGACTTGTGCATAGCACAACAATCACCGTGATGCAATCTAGGCACTCTTTAGACACGAAGAGATGACTTTTTAACTTTCTTTTGCACTGAAGTAGGTGTACTCGTAGCTCCTTTAGGCTGATTGCCCGTAGAGAATCTTGATACTGAGCGAGCTCTTTGGCCTTCACCTGCTTCTCTACCTTCACCGCCATATGTAGCATCTCCTCGACCTCAATGTAATGTTGTAACTCAACGAGGTCGGCTATCTCTCTGTCCAGTCCATTCATAAACCTCGCCATAGTGGTCTCCTCATCTTCATCGACACCACATCTTATCATCATGGTTTCCATCTCCTCATAGTACTCCTCGACTGTCCTGTTCCCATGTCGCAAGCTTTGAAGTTTCCGCTTGAGCTCGCGATCATGGTGCGAGGGAATGAACCTTCTTCGCATTACTCGCTTCATCTCGTCCCACGTCGATATAGGTCCATCGCCATATTTCCTGCGACTCTTAACCATCTGGTCCCACCATGTGTTTGCATAGCCACAGAACTCGACCTATGCTAGCTTAACCTTCATTTCCTCGGAATAATTATGACAACTGAAGATGCGCTCAACTTTAGTCTCCCATTCCAAGTAGGCTTCTGGATCAGCCTTCCCTTGAAATATGGGCATCTTCATCTTGATGCTGCCGAGGTTGCGATCTTGCATGTCTCCTCCCCATCGACCTCTGTTCCCAAAACCACGATCATAGTCTTCCTCATCATCTCGCCTGAAATTACCCCTGATGGGTCCCCTCCTTTCAGGTCGAAACTAGAATGGGATTTCTGCGCTATGATCGCCTCCTCTCTGGGCGAGCTCTTGCTGGATTCCATCTACCCTCTGATTGATTTTATGGAACTCGTCAGTCATGTATTGTTTGAACTCCTCCAAACTGAAACTGCCTCCTTGTGGCTTTGATGAAGTCATGATGCTGATAGATAAATCTTGCTGAATTGAAACTCACCGATCAAAAGTAGCTCTGATACCACTTGATAAGAGAACCCTTAATCGAGGAATGATTAAGAACTCTTTCTTCAACGGAAACGTAGGAACGTTGATTGTGTGAGATAGAATGGGCGGCTAATCAACCCAACAAGCGCCATTGCTTGAAGAATTGAGAAGATAAATATGATGGATGCTATTAAACTCCTAGGACGCGATTATCCTAAGAACTCAATAGGGGAAAGTCAATTTGATCAAGAATGAACAATTCAAGAATCAAAAAGAAATTCGGTTATGAAGAAATCCGACTATGGGATTAAACACAAGTAAAACTTGCAAAATTATATTGAGAATCAAAACTAATTTACTTGTTGTAGTGCACGACTTTATATAGGCTTAAAATAAGAATCCTAAACAATCTAAGAAAAAGAAAATGATATGAAATTCTTGAAAGAAAATACAATTATAACTCCTAAAATAAATAGGACTAAATAACTAAAGATAAGGAAATAAAATCCTATCAAATCTTGGACACGGATTCTCCTTGCTAAAGTAGGAAATCCATTGCTGCTGGACGCCAACTGCTCTACTGCCTGCGCCTGATCCTGCGAGCATAGGGTTTCTCGCACATACCCGAATATGATTATTGGAATTGAATAGCCATCATATTTCTCAAATTTCGGGAACTTGACCTTGCTGGTTATAGGGCTATCCTTCACCCGTCGGGTGAAAGGGTCTCTGCCGCTAGTTCGCGGTTTTTTGACCGCATGTGCGGCGGCCAGCTGCTCTCGTAACTCAGCTATTTCCTCATCCTTTGTGAGTGTAACTCTACCACGACGGCGGTTTGGGTGATGGTCAGCACTATGTTCCTCTTCTTCTGCCATCTGATCCCGCCGGGGTGGTCTTGGTGGAAGACTGCCATTGCTCGGCTGCAGGCGACTGTGGATCCCTTTCTTGTATCGTTGAGGAGTTCATGCACATTTCTGTTGGGGTGCGAGCTAGCCTCAGATGTTTTTGGTACATGTCTTCTTTGCCTCTCAGGAGGAGGATTTAGATGGTCGCCAGTACAAGGATGGCCGTCTCATTGATTGGGGCTTGCCCCCTTCTTAGCAATTCGTTATTTATCGCCACCCAGCTTGGCGAATAGTTCACCTTACACCCTGAGGTGTTCTACTCTCTGAATATCAGAGGGATTAATAGTGACAGAAGTAGATCGGGAATTGCTCCCGTGAGAGTTCTGGCGGCTCTCATTGAGGTGGAAGCGCAAATCTCTGCCCCTGTACCTCTCTTCATCACGTTTAGAGTGATGATGACCGTCGTGTACTATTGAACGGAGGTGTCTTCGTTCTCGGTCACGGTCTCTCCATTCTCTGTCACCATCACGGTCACTCCAGCGATCCCTTCAACGTTCCCGTCATCGATCATCGTGATTCCCGTTGGGAATCTCGGGATGCGACTGATGGGAATGGTGGGAATCACCGGAATGATGGGAATGATTCGAGTGGTGTGACAGATGCTCTTCAGACAGCATCTTGATCACGAAGTCTAGACTAGAATTAAGTTTGTCCCGGTAACGGAACCACTGATTGCGCCCAGATGTTTACGATCCACGTGTAGGCAGGACAACAACTCCAAATGTAAATTCCAAGTTAACTTGTGATAAGAAATAAACACCTAAAGTGAAGAGCAAGGCGTAGGCCTCGCTCGTACGCTCTGACGTGAGAGTAAATAATCCGTGGGATTAGAGCTGCGAAATCCAAATTAGTTCTGTGAAGAATGTAACAAGGATTGCTCACATGTGAATTTGATTGCAATGAGTGTGCGTGTGCTTGTGGACAACAATTTAGTATATGAAATATGATTACCTTGATAAAGGTGTGAAATGAGACTATTTATAGTTGATGAGGAGGGTGGTTCGAAGGGATAACTCTGATGTTGGTGAGATGTCACATGTAGCCATTGTATGCAAATCCTTTCCTCCTTATTAGGAGGACTGTTAGCGATGTGGCTCAGCCACTTTGAATAGGAGAAGACTTGGTCTGGATCAATTGGAGATATCCAAGGGACGCTTGCCACGTATAACGAGTGGATCATGTCCTGAGAGCAAGTTAAACTTGACCGTCTTCCTTCATGCTCCTTGGGAGGCAGGAAGGCGGGCTAGGCAGGCTGAACATACACACCTTGAGGAGGGAAGAGTGCTAGGCCGCCCGTAGGGCGGATTTATGCCATCATGATGACGTAACCTGACATAAACAATAAAATACACAACCCGTAAGGCGTTAACTTAGCAATAAATTGGACGATCATATGCTGGTCGGCAAGAGATAAATATTATATCAGAAGTGGGCTTGCCCGTTAAGCCCTATCCTTAATTAGAAATTGGACCTAGCACTTGAGCTATGATCCATCAAAATTATTTGACCGTAATGCGCAAAAAAAAAAAATAGTGAGCCTTTGTTCGAAATGGAAGGAGTAAAATAGTTACTTTTTTACAACCTTAATATCACTACCACTTTGATTTTTTTTTTATCTAACACGTCATTACTTTTTTATGTAATAATTAAAGTAAAAAAATAAAATAAATATTCTTCCATCTCATATCTCATAAATTTATATCCTAATCCCTATAATACAATTCCTTCCTTCCTTCCTTCATTCCAATTCAATTTATTTGAGCGGTTAAACTCAAATTTGATCAATTGTTTAATATATATCTATTATATTTTATATTTTAAAATTTTAATTACTAAGAAATTGTTAGATAAATAATCAAATATTTTTTTTTCTAATTATATATATTTTTATAAATATTGCATTAAACTTGAATTTCATTGACGATTGTTTTTTTTTTTTTTTTTTGGGACCGAGAAGCATTATTTAAAATTGGTTTTTGAAAAGCCCAATTTTCCATTTAACAAAGCTAAAAATAAAGTTAGGGCATAACGGTGTGATTTTCATTTCCGACCACCAGACAATCTTCTTCCCGTTCTGCCAGAGAGAGAGAGAGAGAGAGAGAGAGAGAGAGAGAGAGAGATGGGATGGATCGGAGAGCAAATCGACTCAATCAAATCAATGCAATTCAGGCAAATCCTCACTCAAGCCATTAGCCTTGGTTGGTAATCTTTTTCTCTACATTTATGTTTGTGTGCGCGCGCGTGTATACTGTTCTTCAAGTTTTTGAACTCTTATATTTTAATTTTAATTTGATTTTTGTTTTTGGGTTCTTTTATTTAGAAGAAAATACTTAATTCTTTGATCTTATTACCAATTCAAAGTGTTTTTGTTGTCACATGGATTTCAAATTAAGTCGTGATTTGCTGCTCTGTATATAACACAATTAGGTCTTCACCAACATATAATGCTCAAGATTTTTCTAGATTTTTACTGGTTTGATGAGTCCAGTTTTAAGCCTAATGTTATAAGACAAACTCTGAAATCCATAGAATTTAGTTGCCTGACTTTACAAACTGTGTTCAAGCTGAACCTCCCAAAATGAAAGTAGGAAACTTTCAGTGGAAGAGACTGAGTATTTTATGACCCTTAAGAGTGAGTGCATAGTCATGTCTTCCCACATCTCATGTTGCTGAATTGGAATAGAATGATATAGCTCAAGGGGTGTATTGACGAGATTCAGTAGATAATGCAGATTTTGGGTTCTGATAGTTCACTAGGTGTACTTTCCTTGCATTTTGTCAAAACCTTTTCTTGTTTGCACACTTGTAATTATAGTGAACTTGGTTCAAGGGATTGTGGTGGATCTCGAGTGCTCTTGTGGTGGTATTTTACTGGCGCTAGTTGAACTTGACAGTTGCTATCAACTTATCATTATCTTCATTTGTTATTAGCCCTCTCGAGTGTGGTTTTGATGATCAAGACCCTTTGTTCATTATCATTATTGTTGATTAAAGGATTTGCACCTTGCTTACACATTTGGGAAGAAGTTGAGATGTAGATGACACCCGAAAGGTGAGGTAGTCAATGCCAGAGCTTACACACTATTTTTCTCGATTTACCATTGGGAGGAGACTTTGTGGAGGTGGGTTTGGCATCTAGAATTTCCTCATAGAATTGGTGTTTAGAATCAACTTGGATAACTGAGCCCAAAGACGATATGTGCCACATGAGTTGTATGGTCATTTGGGACACCATATGGTCTTTAAGGTTTAGGTTTCTCAATTGAGAAATTGATGAGGACTAAGAGAGTGTTTTATGTGCTATTCCTTTCATTCCACTTCAAGAGGGACACTCCCTATTTGGCCATCTCTTATGACAAAGTCTCTGTTGAAGTGGGATGGAGAGGGTAATATTTTTGGATGAAAGGATCTTCCACACCCTGTGGATGAGAATAGTGACAAATTGTCCCCACAACCTACTACGATACTCTGAAGCCACTTATACCTGTCTTACAGTCTATCGTTCATCTTTCAAGAAGTGCCATCCGAAACTGAGAGTACGAGGGAAGACTTTGGTTCGATGATGTTGAGAAAACGTTTTAATATGTATAATCACAAACCAAAAATTTCTCTAGAGTCAAAATCACTAATGCAACAATGCTGTTATGGTGTTTACGGTATCCACCTAATGCCATTACCTAAAGTAGGATTTGACCTTTGTATGTCGAGGTTCATATGCCGAAAGTTCTATCTGCCTGAAGTCAACTCAAGAATTCTCCTACATCAATTGATGGTATTCACATTTCCTGTTCTCAGACTCTGATGAGGTTGGAAGAACTCTGTTCTTCCTCTTCTGCTGGAGCTTTCCATCTAGCTATAAGTAAAATAAGACCATGAAATCACATGATTTCTCTTTTTTTCAGGTTGTGCCATATTCTTTTCCCCTCTATTATAGTGAAATTCCAATTCTCCCGAGGTTGTCTTCTCTTATGTGACACTTTCTAGTCGGCTTAGAAATGATTCACTGACCTATAAAACTTCCCTTTATGATATGTCTCAATTTCGGAGTGTGAGCAGCAGAATGTTATTTTCAAAGTTCTTGTGTTTGTCATATAGTTCTTCGTTTTTCAGTCATTACAATGATGTAGGGTGTGTTTGTTTGTGCTGAATGCACCTCTGAATTGGGCTGGTGCTAATTCGGAAAGCACTTTGCATATTCAGTGTCTTTGTTTGCCACTTCTGAACGATACCCAAAAGCTCTAAATGGTCCGGCCTAAAATGTCACTCTGATTCAGTTAGAGCTACACTGAATGAGATTTGGACAGAATTGTCCCTGCAATCATTTCAAAATTTCTCATGCCACCCTCATGGATGCTACAAAACATTTGTCTGTTCTTCATCTCCAAAGCTTCAGTTGTTCCCTTTTCCAAGCTCCAACATCTCAAGAACCCAGAGAGAAAGAATGAGTCCGTCATTTATTTGAAATTTCACAACGGTAATAAAAATCGAAACTTACCCCGTCACTTCTTTCTAGCAACCTGCTTCTCAAGTGGGTTAATTCTTTCTCAACGAAATCTGCAACTTTTCGGTTCACAACGGCTGTCTCCTCCTCCACTGACTATATACGGCCATGCCAATAGCTGCAAAATCCTTGAGATGTGACCGTGTATTACTGATCTAGACTGTAAATCTTGTCTCTCGATTTTGACATACAACTGCAATGGCGGACAATTCTTCTTACTTGAGAGTTTTTTTTTTTATCAGCCTTATTTGAGAAAGTGGGTTTGTGTTTTTGCTGTGTGAAATGGGTTAGAGAGTGGCGAATGGGAACTTGGAATACTTGGTTTCATGGAGAAGAAAGTGGGTTGCTAGGTTTGTGTTGGAGAATTGGTTGTGTGTGAAATGGGGTGATTCTTTCTATTAATTGTAGAAATCATCAATGTTTATTGAAAATTATACTTTAATTTCTTTTCATGACCAATAAACTTTTCTTAAGCTCACAATTCATGAGATAGATATATGTTGCTGTTAAATTATATCATTAGTATAAATTAAAGGGTAATAACTTTTCGACCTGAAAAATTACCTTAAAGAAAGAAGTGAGAAATTACATTTATCAAGATGTTCTAGCATGGTGGCTTAATTATAATGTTTGGGAATTAGAAAATTGAATTTAAAGTCTTTTTCTTTTAAATATTTAATATAACAATTGTAGAATGTAGATATTTCATATAACCATTATACTAACATTGGCTATTCATTTACAAACAAACACTCAACAACTCGAAAGGATAAAGTTGGAATATTTTTTTATTCAAATGTTACTGAAGTACATGTATCAAACAAACTTATTCATTCAGTATAGAACATTCGGTACTGGGTCTTAACGTATTTAGATAATTTAGAAGAGTATTCAGCATTCAACATTAAGCTGTTAATGCTATCAAACACACCCATAGTCTAGTATCGGTCCTGCAAACTGTTGCAAATCAAAGAACTTAAAACATGTTTTTCTTTTCTTTTTGAGTAATTTTGTGCCTGGTGCAGAATGCGCCTTTTTCTAATATGTATTTACCACTTATATGCAGTTTTTAGTTTGTTATTGTACTAGACAATGCCACAGAAAAAATGTATTAAAATATTTTTAAATAATATATCATTTGTAAAAAAATAGGAATATTTGAGTTTGTGAGTTCGGAGTGAAAAACATAATTGTAAATAATAAGAACTTAATTAAATACTTTTAAATGATATTACATTACATAGAAAAATGTTAGAAGTATTTAAAAAATAATAAATCAAAAGTTATTAACTTTAGTAATTTAAATAATATAAAATTATTTAGAAGACACACTTTTCACTTACAAACTTCACACATTCTCTCTCACTTACACACGTCCTCACAATCCAGAACACCCTCCCCTACACTTTTCACACCTACTCTCTCTCTCTCTCTCTCTCTCTCTCTCTCTCTCTCACCCACGCATAACACCACAAACACTCTTCACACCTTCTCCCTCCCCCACAACACACAATCCCACACACTCTCCATCGGTAGATGGAAAATAATAGAATGGTTAGGATTAAGAGGGAATTGTTATTATTCATTGGGTCAAAAACCTTAACTTATACTATAGATTTATGGATGGAGGGGAATTTCAGGATCTTTAATTAGGGATCACTAGTTATCTTTTTCCATTCTTTGGGAGAAGATTTCTTTTCCAGCCTCTCTCTGAGCTGAGCTTGAGGAATGGGAGTTTTTATAAGCTTTTCTCTAGTGGATTTGGGGAAGGATTGGAATGCTGCTTTTGTTTTTCCTTTGGCGCCAGTTTTGTTTTTAGGCATTTTGGCTTTTTGTACTCTCATCTTCTTCTAATACAAGTCTTCTTGTAGCAAAAGAAAAGAAGTTTATAGTTCACTTATATGTGAAATACATTTGCAATTACCATGTTGATATGCGTTAAATTGTACTCAGTAACCTTTTCCCATCTGTTTTTTCATGGATAAGGGCAAATATGCTAACTCTTTGTTTACAACTATTTATAGGTATGATTGTTACATCAGCACTGATCATATGGAAAGGCTTGATGTGTATCACTGGTAGTGAATCACCTGTTGTTGTTGTGCTCTCTGGCAGTATGGAACCTGGCTTTAAGAGAGTGAGTGCATTTGTAGACTAATCACCTTGATGCTTTCTCATTTCATGCTGGTGCAGCTTTCCTTGGAGAATACTGGTCTAGTTGAAGGATGTTGATTATGAAATAGTTTATCTGAAGTTGGTACTTTCACAACACACATATAGAAAAAACTAAGTTAGCAATAGTTATCAGAAGCTTGGTCTAAAATTCCTGAAAAAATGTTTAACAAGTTAATGAAATGAAACAAAGTTCTTCTATGTGTAAGACCAAATAAGAAGATGCACATATATAAAATAAAGTGTTTCTATATCTTAAAACTAATTTTCTTAATCAAACACTCAGCTTGAGATGGAAAATAGTTTACGAATATAATTAAGAACGAAATTATTTTATTGGCTTGAAAAAACTAAGTTTGGTTGAAAATTAAAGAAAATAAATAATAGTACGTTCGGATTACTATACCAAATAAAAACAAACCAAGTAAAGAAATATTACCGAGTACACCCAACATCCGAGACCCCCTCCCCCCAAAAATCACCTTCTCCTACTCCCAAGCACTGCCCAACCGCTACACCCACCCAATGACATCACTCATCACTTGAATCCCGTCTATGCTCCCCCCTCCCAACCACCAACCACTCCTTCTTACCTCTAACGGAAGCACAATCAAGGTTTATTTTCCTTCTTCCGCTTCTCGACCGCTCCCTCCAGGGCCCCTCCACCCATGTCACTTCACTTTCGCCTTTCCACGTCCCCCATCATCACTCTCCTTCCCCCTCCCTTATTCCATCCTCTTGCAGTGCCGATCAGACTTTCTTTCTGCCAATCCTTTCCCTACAACCTATCTATTCAAATCTTGCTTTTCCATTTTCCCTTCTCACCTGCGATCGTTGGTTGGCTTCAGCCTTCAGAACACCTCTGGTGCCAGACATAGACACCAAGGGAAAAATTTGTTATCGGATGATCGATAACTTAGGCATCAGGAACAAAATCAATTGCTTTCGGGGATCACCGTTGTGAGAGGATGTCCAAAGCAAGTGGTGTGACCCATTTGTTCACAGTCATTGCAAAATATGAATGGGTGTGATGGATATGCATCTGAGCTTTGATACACAGCTCATAAAATTCCATCATCATCAATTTCATTCCCATCTTTATCACATTTTCCTTGGTGTAATCAATTTCCTGATTGTCGTTTGAAATTAGCTTTGGGAAGAGCCTTTGATTGGGTTTCTTCCTCATATATTTATGGGCTGTACACAGCACATAAAATTCCATCATCTTCAATTTTATTCCCATCTTTATCACATTTTCATGGGTGTAATCAATTTCCTGATTGTCGTTTGAAATTAGCTTTGGGAAGAGCCTTTGATTGGGTTTCTTCCTCATATATT
>JAOWAN010085958.1:0-10125 GCA_028566635.1 Lobelia cardinalis
CAAACTTTTAGAGTTGTACACTCGACACCCCTGATGATTCTTTATTTGTACAACTGTCTTCCTTCTCTATCTTATCAATAGTCAATGAAGGCTGTAACACTATAGTTTTGTGGAGAACGAAAGGTTTGTTCTTAAAGGGAACAAGGGGGATAATCCGTTCCAAATTTTGGCTGAGGGGAGAACACGAAAGAAAGAAAGACCCAAAATTAAGATGATTTTAAGTACTACACTGGTGGTTGGAATATTAATATTCGTATAATCAGTGTATGCTTGAAGAATCTAATTCTTCTGAAATTGCTATTTGATTTAACTTTTTGCTTAATTTGTGCATTATTTTTAAATTTAGTGATATTTCATTTTTTGATTTTTTCTCTCATGATGCCATCTTCGGCTGAGTTACCAGGAGGTTTTTCTAACTTGAGATAGCTTATTAATGATTGATGTAATTAGTTTCACAATTTTTTTATAATAAAGGGTAATTTTAGTATAAAAGGGATGGTTCTTCAAATTTTAGAGGCGGTATTTAACACCACCCTTTATTCGTGTTTGAAGGCCCACACTAATTTAAAAAAACCTTTGACTATGCAAACTAGTGGACACATATGTTTATTTATCTGGGTTGCTATATTTATCGCCCTTCAAATTTCTTATATCGTCCATATTTTTTTCTAAAATATCCTTGTTATTTATTTTTTTCTATTTTTTTTAATTTTCGTCCCATTATTATATATTTATTTAATTAATACTTTAACATTTGTATACTTTAATCCTTAAATATGTAACTCATTCCTCGCACTTTTGGTTTATGAGTACATCTCCAGATTATGACAGTTGATTCTTCCCACCTATATATTGGTATCACTGAATTGTAAAATAATAACCTTTTAGCTAAAGATAGTATTTCCTAATGCTGCAAACTCAACTATGATGAAAGAGTTAAAAGATTGCAGGTTATATAAAGTTGAGAAAAATAGGCGCACCTACTTACGATTTAGCACTCGCCACTCGTCTCACCATTCCAATCTATAATAATTGAGATCCTCCGTTTAACTCATATTTATTTTACTTAATAATCATCAGATGTGCTAATATTAACATTAGTTTAATAACTTCATTAAAAATAAAAAGGAAACATATAAAGAGTAAGGATTTAACTGTATAAATATTAAAATTAAGATAATAAAGTGATTATATGATAATGGGGCGAAGTAAGAATTTTGGGGTGATAAATAATAAGGGTTATTTTATCAAAATTGAGAGCGATTTTAGAAATTTTAAGACGATAAATAGCACCACCCTCTCTTGTACGTCCAAAAAGAGAAATTTAACATTCATATGGAAACATTTCAATTGAGCACTTAAAATGGAATGGAATGGAAATAATATTATATTATATTATATATTTATTTTCTCATATATTTTTGATTCAGTACGGAAACTGAGTAAAAAGGTGAAAATATATAAAATATCTTCAATACCGCTATTTTATATGTGGTTCACATCTGTTTTTTTTTTTATTTTAAGGAATATAAATTTTATCAGTATAAATATCAAATAAGACATCCAAAAAATAGAAGTATAAGTATTATTTTAGCTAGATATGCTTGAGGATGTTGTGATGGAGTCATGCTCTCGAGTACTAGCTAACTACCAGGCTTGAATCGAATTATCGGACAACTTGATTGAGGGCAAGGCCTATTAATAACAAGAGGCTCTTTCACTTGGGCTGCTTGCAAATATCATTATGCATTTCCTTGGGCCCAAGTTCAGTCAATATCATTTGTACTTTTAACGTTATTCTTTTAAACAGCTCATATGTAATTTTAGAAAGATCAAATGAAAAATCAAACATCAAATGAAACAGAAAATTTAAACTTCGGTTGGAGGTGGACCATTTCGTAATTTTCCCCGAACAGGGCCAATTACTTAAAACAAATTTTTGGCAAATTCATTTAATTTTGACCAATAATATGACATATATAAAAAAGTGTTCTTCTTGGGCTTGAGATAGAGAAAGGAAATTGGTTTTATTAAAATGGCACAATTACAAAGACTAATTTGAGAAAAAAAATTAAGAGAAATAACAAGGACTAGCTTTTAAAACAATTAACTAGATGTCCTACTTGTATAAATTCTTCAAAGAGGAACCCGTGATCCCAAATTTATTGCAGAATTAAAACAAACATTCATATGCAAACTTACAAGCCTTGATATTTCTTTCTTTTTTTTTTTGGCTTATTCATCACCAAGCAAATAAAAGAAAGTGCAAATCAAAAGAAGCGTAATACATAGGCTAATATGCATAATCAATCCCTCACTTGGCACATCGTTCTTTCAATATTTTCACTCCCATGTACCTGCACCATAAACAAGCTAAAATCAGAACCTAATTTTGTGTAATTCAATCTAGAAAGTAACTCAAAATCCCCATGTACGTATATATGGTCTATGTATATATAACTACTAAGTTATGATTATATATACCTTCCAAGCATCAAAACCGTGGCTTGAGGATTGGTCCCCGGGGAGTTATTAAAAGTTGATCCGTCGATAACTCGAAGAGCATCCACACCAAGTACCTTATAATCGCGATCAACCACGTCGTTAACATGGCATCCACCGTGATAGTGCCATATGGTCCTCACAGTGTCTCTGCAAAACTGTCCTAGGTTTGTTGTTGTATTGGCTTGGATGGGATGACTTTGTGGCAATCGCACTGTAATCTCGAGAACGTCCTGCGCTGTTATGCCAGCAAGTTTGTAGCTTGAGAACCCTTGTGATTCGATTATCCTCATGATGGTTTGTATCCCACCAACACATCTTGCCAGATCTGCTGGGTTTTTGTAATAGTTGAATGTGAGTATGGGAGTGTCGTTCGGATTAGTGCTGTTCAGAACCATCTGGCCAATGGATTCAGGGCCCATCACCTTCTGCAGCATGTATCCACCCCTCTGCAAATGTAAAATCATTCTTAATTAGTAAATCAATATAGTTACCAATACGTAATTTAGTTAGAAGATGAATTAAAGTTTACCGAGTAAGTATAGTTCCCATATTGTTCCGGAGTTCCTCCAGCAATGTTGTAGCCACTAGCGCCTTCAATATAGCTTCCAAAGGGTGTGATAGCAGCGAGATAGATCGGTTGGATGGTAACATTACGTGGTGCAGGGATAAAAACATTGTTCATAGGGTTGTCTTTCATGTTCTGTCCAACAAGAGGCTGATCCAACAGAACTTTAATGTTCTGGGAATCAAGTTGATTCTTGGGACCAATACCACTTAACATAAGAAGTTGTGGGCTTCCAATTGCACCAGCAGAAAGTATAACTTCATTCTTGTGTCCTGGCTTCAAATACGCAACATGTCTACCCCCGTTTAAATCTGTGAAGACCACGCCAGTAGCCACAGGCCTCGACTTTCCTGTATAAATAAATATATACAGAAAATATCAACAGCAAAATCAACAGAATGCATTAAAGTGTTGTACATAATTAACAACTCAGTTAAAGATGCACAAACCTTCAGTTTTGAACACGACTTTGTGAACAGTTGCCCATAGCAGAACAGTAATACGTTTCGGAATTGCATACTCGAGTAAATCAGCAGACGTATGCCTCTTCCTATTTCTGTCCACCAATGTGCCGCCAATCTTGCTGCCAACTAAGTGATCATAAGTGAATCCATTGTCAGGAGGTACTACCTCCACCATCCCGGCTCTGAATGCTGATTGCCATCCTTCAATTAGCGGCTCAAAGACAATTTTATTTTCCACCCATCGATAAGACTGATTCACCAACTTGCCATCCCATTCGTTACTTCTCACGAAGCTCTCTTGGGCACGCGAGTAGAATGCAGCGTTGATTGAGGTTCCGCCACCTAGCACACGCGGACGAGTATTTCCAACGCCGTCCGTGGACCGGAAGAACTGGCAAGGGGATCCAGGAGAGTTATCGAGGAAGAGTTGAGTCCAGTCATCTACGCCCTCGATCAATGGGTTGCCGTAGGGGGTCCCGCCGCGTTCGAGGAGAAGGACGTTGTATTTCTCCGAAAGAGTGGCGGCTATTCCAATGCCGGCAGTGCCGCCACCGACGACAATGTAGTCGTAGTATGACACTGGTGGAGCTGTGGTAGCATTGTGTATAAAGCTGAAGTTGGGAGCTGCGAGTAACAAGTGGGATAGGAAGGAATTTTCTGTTAGTTGCAACGTTTACATTTATGTAGCCAGTAGCGACACTACACGTCTCGGAAAGCATAAAGAAAAATATAAAAATAAAGCTAAAACCTCAAGGATATGGAAATTTAGACCCCTTAAACAATACTCCACTACATTACATACATGAAGATTTAGGAATCCTTCAATAATTTTTTTGTTTAACCGAAAGAGATGTTTTGAGATTAGCTACGGAGTTTTTTTTTAGAGATATATAAAAAAGAATTAGAGCACGGTTAGCCGGTTAGGTATATCGTAAATATCAACCGCAAAATTTATCTAAAGACTTGTATATATTGGTAAAATGTACCAATTGTAAAACATATCGTTAGTTTTTTGCTTGATACATGCGGACCTAGGGTTTAAACAAGTCAAGCCAGTTTGAGGATTCATGAGTCGAGTCGAACATAATTTTCAGGCACGTCATATTTTACGAGTTCGACTCAACTTGACTAGTAAGATTCGCGAGTCAGCTCGTTAAGAGCTTGACTCATTTAGATCCGACTCGATACGCTATTAAAAAGTTTAAATTTTAATCTAGGATATCCAGTACCAACAACATGAAACATATAAAATAACTAAAAAAGACTAAGCGTATAAGGCCAAGTCAACACATAATAACTTAAAAGGCTCGATCAATATTGACTCAATATCTCAAATACATAACAAAATCATACATTAACATATCATTAAAAACGCTCAAAACAACCAAAATGAACTAAAAAAAGTAAATGAATAACTTAAAGAATTGATGAAAATTTTATCCACGAAAGAAACTATTATTCAAGTACTTTTGCCAAACATCATCCGTTAAGATTCGCTAAGATCCACTGATGTTCACAAAATTTGTGGCTTGCCAAGTCTAACGGAGGCTTTGAAACTTACGAGTATCTTACTAGCACTTCACGAGTCGAGTCAAATCCTTTCATTTTAAGTTCGGCTAAAATATGATAAACTCGATTTGTGCATAAATGTGACAAGCTAAATTCGAGCAAGTAAAAATTTGGATCAATTGAACTTATTTACAGCCCCACATGTGGTAGATCAAGCATTTTCTAAAGAATTAAATAAGGATATTGCATAAAAATTAAAACTTGGGCATAAAAAATGTGGGGGCCTAAAACGAGGACTTTACGGACTTGATATTCCAGCCGCCCCTACTGGGCCACTGGCAGCAAATACAATACTAGGACACAGCTAGCCAAGTGCCTTGCTGTGCCTGCCTTATGATATCAACCTCGTCAAGACCATTATTATTATTGATTACCTATTTATTATGGGACCAATTTTACTTTTATGATGGTTAGGATAGGATTCGTTTGGATAGATAATTATTTATATATATTTTTTTAATAATTAGTATATTTTTGATGATTTTTTTGAAATTGTACAGCTCTTCCTTTTTTATCCTTGCTTTATGCATGATAATACTTAAAAAAAAATTGATTAAAATTGATTTTTTATTATTAAATTAGAATTTTACTATGCACATAGACTAGTGACAGCCACCCCACCAATCATGCATATTAAAAAAAAAAGAAAAAAAAAAGGTGAATACAACATAACAGCAAAACATTAACTTTAATTATTTGAGATCAACTCCAAAAATAAATACTTATTTTAAAATATATTAAAATAGAATAATAAACACCTATTTAAAAATAGATACTATATTTATTGTTAATTAATTTACTAATAAATTAATAAATTGGACCCCTGATTTGAAAACCGGTGCGATCAAGCGTCTCGAACCCCCTCTGAACGAAGCTGTCTTTAAGGTACAAACATTTGCCTATTTGCTTTTCGGTGAAAATTAATATACCCTCAAAATTTTCATTATGTTATTTTATTTTAGTGCATGTGAAAAGTTAAGGCCGTAATTAGGGATGCAATTTAAAATTTATGAATTTATTGGGCCTATTAAATTTATATAATTTATTTTATTTAAAATTAATAATTAATTAATTAAAAATTTATTTATTTATATATAAATAAATTTAAACTTATTAATTATTATTAGTTTAAATAATATAATATAATATAAATTTAATAGATCTAATAACTCATAAATCTAAAATTACGGACCCTAAGATTAGAATGTTGCTCAAACGTGCGGAAGGATTCTAGATTTGATCCACTTACTTTTCTTGATGTTTTGGGCCGTAGAATGACGAATTGTCCTTCTTTCTTGGCACTTGACTGCGATATTTTCAATTGGATCATTGACACAAATTACCCAACTCAAAATTCTTAAGTCTTCGTTAAGGTCCAACTAATACTAACAATTGGAATTCGAATTCCAAAATAAGCTTACATAACGTCATTTTGAATCAATGGTTTACCATAAACTACTCAAAAATTTATCGATAATTTAATGCTCGATGGATGTTAAGAAACTAATTATAAACGCACAAAATTTTCTCATTTATCCGATCTGAAGATGTGGTTTATTACATTAAATGAAGTCGCGATCGAGCTATTCCTTCTGTTGAATTATAAAGTTAAAAACGAATTGAGATTATTTTTGCCAACGTATTTTCAAATTTAGAATTTAAGGTCATCTTTTAAATAATTGAGATAGTATTTTAGGATGATGACTTAAAAAATAACACACTATTTGACATAAAAGATCGAAATTTATCAAAAACGCTCCACTAAAATTATGTTCATAGGGCGTTAATTTTGAAATAGAGGAGTAAAATTAATATTGGCCGGCATACAAGTCCAAAGTCCACGCTACTTTTGCCAAACCTAAGTAGGGGTGGAAAAATAATATCGATTGCCCTGCCATATTGATTGTCCTACCGTATCATATCGAAAATTGTCAAAAAATATCTACCGAAAAATTGTCCTACCATTACCGTGTCGTACCGATTTTTTTGGTAGGGTAATGGTAATGGGTACCATTACCATGGTATTACCATTACCGTACCGAAATATGGATAATTTAGTAATTTTATATATATTATATAAAAAAAATTAAAAATGTAATAATTTAGGATATACTATTGCTATGATATATGTTTTTCTACCAAACAAAATGATAACAACTACAACAGCAACTAATGATAACAAGTACAACTGCAAGGGTTCAGATTTTCATCGTGAGGACATACTGATTAGCCTTGGGCACTCATACATCCTACTTGTCTTACTTACAGCATCGAAATGACAGATCTCAACAAAACTCGCTCCAATGCCGTAGATCAAAAATATGTGAACAGAATTTGAGCATTATGTTGGACATTTTTTCTAATTCTTATAATTCCAGTAATATCCTCAAAAACATGTTCAGAATAAAAATTAGTTGCTGAATCTCAAGATCTTTGTTTGCAGCGTCTGCTACTCGACCACCTGCTAAATGATTATGTTTGCAGCGTCTGCTGATGTTATGCAACAAATGTTTGCTGTAATGGTTTACTTCTTAAGTTTTTCTTAGGGAAAATGAAATGTTGCTGCTGCTGCTGCTGCAACATTATTTATGCTGCCTGTTGCTGAAATTTTAATAGTTAATGTTCATGTAATTTTCTTTCTTTATTGTATGCACTTTTGATGCAAAAATATTTAAATGTGTTTGATGTTCAGATTTGTTTAAACATGCTGCAGGTTTATTAAATGTATTATGTTAAGGCTTATTTTAGTCATTAAAAATCACAATTTTTGATTTTGTTTTTTAACATGGACGGAAAATTGGTATTGCCATTGCCCTATCGAAATTTCGGTATACCGAATTTAGGTAATACCAAAATTTTGGTAGGATAATGATAATATATTTTGTATTATCGATTTTTCGGTAATGGTAATGATAATGAAATTTCGGTTCAGTTGATCTACCAAAAACATCCCTAAACCTAACTACCACTAGAAACATGAAACGTAAGTGCCTATTTACTATGCTACCCCTTAAATCATGACACGTGAGACACACCTGCATTATCCATAATATTTAAACCACAGAATGTACGAGAAAAGCAGAATCAGATATTAAGCAGATAATCAGACGAGCGTCTAGGCGTTCGGTTCTATTAGAAGCGCTCAATGCACATATATGTTATAAATTATGCACATATACGTGTTATAAAATTCACATATTAATTATATCACGTATATATGCATAATTAATATTTGCATTTTATAACACGTATATGTGCATAATTTATAAGATATATTTGCATTGAGCGCTCCTTATAGAACCAAGCGCCTAGGCGCTCATCAGAATTTGTAGATATTAAGAGCACAAACTTAACCAATGAACCATGATCGTAAGTAAGTTTGAAACGATCTTAACTAAGTAAATTACCCCTCTTGAACACTTCTTAAATACGAACAATCCTTGATGTAGAATTAAGTATAAATCACATATTTAATTAGCTTATAAATCACATATTAATTAGCATTGCGATCTTTTAAACCTCTGTACCACACTTTACAAAGATTTGTTTAAATCTTGATCTACAGAAAGAGAACATAATCCAAACCGAAATTAACAAAACGATTCCTCCATTAACAGAGATTTGAGAGAGAGAGAGAGAGAGAGAGAGAGAGAGAGAGAGAGAGAGAGAGAGAGAGAGAGAGGATGTAAGCGCACGTAGTACCTTTTTCGGTAACATTTTTGTTTGTGAGATTGAAGCCATTCAAGAGGAGGAGAGTGGAGAAAGCAGACTTGAAGAGGCTCCACCAATCAGAGCCCATCTGGCAAGACTATTATCTGGCTTCTGTTTTACTATTACGAGAGAGAGAGAGAGAGGGAGAGAGGGAGGGGCAAAGAAGAAGAAGATGCTCACCGTCAGTTTTATACACACAGCCAGGCATACAGGAGAAGTAGATAGGACTCATCGCGGTAACGTGTATGATTTAAATCCTCGCAAGTGAAATTGATTCTGTTACAAGCGGGAGTAACATAAGGGTTAAGAGCCCTGGACATATATATTAGCTCTCCATCCTGACTTTTGTGATATGATCCTGCGATTTACGTCCTCCATATTAGTTCAGGACAAGGTCAATCGGAGACTACCAAAATTGTAATCTCCAACATTTTTTTTTATACACACAGCCAAAAAGTTTATTTGACTTTTCAATAATTGATAGAAGAGTCTATTCAAATGTTAAAATAATGGTTGAAAATTAATATGGACTAGAACTTCTTTAATTGGACACGTCAATTTGTATTTGTTTCCCAAGAAATATGTACCCATGCACGTGCTGATTTAATTATTGTTGGAAAATTGGTTTACACTTATTTTGAGAAATGGATGTCACACCAACTTTGAGTCATTTTAATAGTGGATCTCATTATTTTGATGGAGTGAGTCCGAGCTAATACGTGTACTCCAATGTGGGGGCTACTACGTGGAAGGTTAAACGGCTAAAATACTCGAAATAGTGAATGTTAAAATTGACCTTGAAAATAGTTCGTTGAAGTGGGTTTTGGCAAAAATTCCACATTGAGAGAAAACCAAAGTATAAGGTAGTTTATATACCTTTGTGTTGGATCTAAGGGCGTGCCCTTAGGGGCATCCAAGTTTTGTAGGGGGAAAGACCTAGAGACTTCTATTCTCGCGAGCCGGCTCGGTTCGGTTCGGTCGGTGCTTGGCTCGTGGGTTGATCTTTTTAACCATCAGTTAGTAAACTAACGAACTCCGTTAAATTACTAACGGATCTGCTCATCCAGTTAGGGTTTGTAACTGGAGCCCGGCCCAGAGTTGGAATCCAAACCCTAGAAGGAGCCCTAGGGATCCGAAAATACCAGCCGTCCTCTCTCCTCCCTCCTTACAGAAAATCGTTTTCTCTCCTCCCTCATCCCTGCAGGTTTTCTGTGTTACAGATATCAGTCCCGTTCGTTCCGTTGTTCGAGCACTGTCGGTACGTGCTTCACCGATCGTGTAATCGAAGGAGTCCTGGGAGGCATATTGTTC
>JAOWAN010085969.1:0-10123 GCA_028566635.1 Lobelia cardinalis
TTCAAAGAAATATGTGGTTCGAAGTTAACAATCAAATTCTGAATGCGCTCTTTACTCTTATGTGCTTGTACCAACATTTGAAACGGTTCTATCACCTTGTTCTCCTATGCAGACGGAAGACCAGTGACATTTATCAACTTAGAAAGATCTACTGCAAGAATGGGACTTACAAACCAAATGAATGGGCCCACATGATGGTAATTATCATTCTTCTCCATGTGAATTGTTTGGATCAATACGCCTTTTGTGGTCTTAATTTGGGATTCTAAAGATCTGAACGACCGGCAATAGGTGTTGCTTTATGTCTCTCTGTTGCCATAACATATGCTGTTATTGCCTGTGTTTACTGCAGAAAAATTTGGGATTAACATGAAGAAGTTTAATTGAATAAAAGTTATTTTAGGTATAATAGGGACGGTAACAAAATTTTTAGGGACGGTATTTAGCACCACCCTATGAAGTATCTAGGTGACACAAATTGCAATCATGTCCGTTATAATTACTTTCTTAATTTTAGGAAGTTAATCTTTGGCACATCTTTCATGATTGTAGGTAATTAAACAAATAGATTAACATATATTTTTTACACAATTTTCATATAATTTCTTTCAAAATTTCGATTCTAACAAATACGAATATTAAAAAATTCAGCATTCCTTTATAGAATTTCAAAATTTGCATTCAAAATTCGATTTCGTGTCGTTGAAGACGATGTTCATTTCGTTAATGTTTAATGTTCATTTATTTCAACGCTGGATTTCATTTTCTTACAAGTTACAATGTATAAGATGGGCTTGTGTGTTCATTTACGTATAAATTATTTTCATATTTTTCAACGTTGGAATCATTTACATGTTACTCAATTTGAGTGTTTGATATATTATAAAATTGTGTGTTTGATCATTTTGTCAGTGCTTAATGTTCATTTCCTTAATTATTTTATTCATTTGGACAATTTCAAAATTTCAGTATTTCTGTTGTAAGTGATCATTTTTCGGTGATTAATATTAATTTTATTATTTGTTTGATTTATTTATACACATTGAATGTGGTGTTTAGATATTTTTGTATTAATATTTGAATCCAATTTTGAGAGATTATGAGTTAGTTTATGCATATATTGGAATCCCATAAAATTAGAAATTAGTTGAATTGATTTACAGGGTTATTTTTGGAATAGAGAAAAAATTACAATCCCATAATGTTAGGAATTAATTAGAATTAAATAAAGAAAGTTTGGAAGAGTGGGAGAGTGAATACACTTGTAGGTAATCCTAACAAGGAGCACATATGTGCTTCATATACCGTTTGCATTCTGACCAAGTAGGAGGATTAATAAAGAGAAATAAATTTCATAAAAATCCATTTAATGTGTTATTCATATTCATTTATTTCAAAACGTAGGAGAACATAGTCGAGTGAGATGACTCAAAAAGAATATATAACTCTCGAAGCGTGAAGAATTTAAAAAAAAAAATACAGTCGATTCTCCGTATGAAACGGAGCCGTAGTAAGACGATTTGCTAGCTGAGTGTGGTGCGCCTCTTGTGATGTACTCCTCTTTTGCTGACGCAAGTTTTTTTATACTAGTAATATGTAGCGATATAATAATAAATATGAAGAAAAAATTAATTAAATCGAAATTATAAGTGATTACGAATGACATATCTTTTTAAACCTGATAATCAGAATTTTATGTTAGTAAAAAACCCAAGAAATAGCTTAATTGTAGTACTAATGTAGGAAATATGTCATACCCTTTAAGGGCAACGATATTAGGTCAGTAGACAGACCTTTCAACAAGTCAGTTTATGTGTGTCCAAAGGGTTCTGCCCTACATAATTCAAAAGTGTCTGTACTTCGTCACAACATACCCCAAGTTTTCTTTGTTCTACTCTTCCAAAAAAAAAAAAAAAAACAAAAGAACATAGTGCTAGATCAAAATCATGTCTACATGCATCTTCCAAACTTTTAGATTTCTAATTACTGCATTGCAAATCCAACATGTTTCACGGGCGTAATCCCTCTAATACAACCACCATGTTACACAGACAAGGATGTAATGTAAATGAGGGAGTCGAGTTTCTTGAGTATTTGAGCTAAGGATGCTATGTAACTTGAGCCATGTATAGCAGACAGATTAATTATGCAATCTCATTCCATCTCAATAAGTTGCAGATTTTGAATTGCTTGGTTCGAGCTTCTTCTCCGAGCCATGTTTTCTCTTTTTGATTGTGTTTTTAGGCTTTTATGAAAGTAAGTTTTCCTTCTCCGCCTTAGTTTATTGTGTCCTGGGTTCAAATAGCCTCGAAGAGGCCCTTCTCTGCCGAACAAGATTAGCCGCTTCATCCTTAATCTTCCGCATTATAGCCTTAAAAGCCACATTGGAAACAACGCCCTCGATCAGCCGCCTTGAAATGTGTATATGTGTTTGTAGATGTATAACAAGTCTCGTTAATCTAAACACGAGATATAAATCGGGGATCATATTGAGCCCTTTAACTGACAGTCTGATAAAATGGAGGTTGTTTGGATAATTTTTGAGCATGCTGATATCAGAGACTCATGTAGAAACCAGTATTAGGCTGAGAAGAATTTTTCTTCTTGTCTGTCGACATTGTTAGGGTAAGAGAAAGAGGGAAAAGAAAGCAGAATAGAAGAAGCTCAGTTATTGATCTTAATCTGAACTGCTTAAAGGCAAAAAAAATAGTAGTTTAATATTCAATGGTTAATCTGAACTTCTTGATTTTGATACGTGTTGAGATGATTTTTTTTTCTTCTATTCTTCAAGTTTTACGTCATCATTGTTGGTTTATTCAATGGTTCATTTATTTTGTTTCTTCTTTACTGTCTCTCACCTCCTTGTGGTTGGTTTAAGTTCTTCTAGCAAAATTCATCTTCATTGTCCTCAAATATTTCAATGTATGTATGATCTTACTTCTTATTCTTTGGTAGTTGTCTCTTTTTATTTGTTTCTATTTTTGAACCACACGTATTTTTGTCTGCAGTGTGAATAATTGTCATTTCCCCTGTCCCCGTATAATTTCATTTGTGGTTTAATCCTATTACTTGAGTTAGTGAAGATATTTGATGGTCCATTTGTCTTATAGAATGGTGATATCGGTATCATGAAATTAATGTCGGATTCCATCTATATGCTCCATCTGTTGTAATTTATAGAGTTATTTTCTTCATGTAATAAAATTTGTTTTAGAAAGTTTCGCAATACACAATGTTTCCTTGAGAATTTGAAGTTAAATTTGAGATACCTGGACTTTAGGTATTCTTGGGGGGCCACACCCGACATATATTGTTGCAGTTTTCTCAAATAGTGTAACATTTGGACAACGAGGTGCAATCTAATAGTAAGACGTTTCACCTGTTACCAATAGGTCACAGGTTCAAGCCACATTGAAGGTAGGTGGGACACCACTAACAATATTCATTTTATTAATATATATATATATATATATATATATATAACCTTTGCAGTTTTAACATTCAATGTCATCCTATACATGTAATTTGGAGTGACTTCTTAGTAATTTTATGCAACAATTTCACAAATGATTCATGAACTTTTAGCCATTTAATCGCTAGTCTGTGAGCTTTGGACTTGTACAATTTTGGTACTAGTTTGTAAAGTATGGACATAAATGGTCCATGTCGTACGTTAATTGGACGCTAGTGTATGCTATATTAACCGAGGGCAATTTAAAAAATTGAATTGTGAAACTAAGAGTTAAAAAAACATCTTCTTCTCTAAATTCATCCACCACCCATAAACCATGAACCACCTCCAACCATCAAACACAATCATTATAAAATCCAAAAATTAAAATCAAAATTCAATATAACTGAGTTCTAAAATTTAAATCAAAATATAGTAAGCAGAATGATGATATTCTTCTTTATCAAAAATGTGTGTGCTTGTTCTTTATTTATCATCAATGAACCTCTATCTCTTAGCTGCACTCTCTTTACATCACTGCAAATAAACCCACACAAAAAATATAAATTATATCTCTCTCACATCAATGTATACACACAATCAACAAAGATTAATATAAACAAAAATTTTGAGTGGCTGACGTTAAAGATCGAAAGTGGTTTACTTTTTTTCATTAGGTAAGACAGAAGGCTTCATTGATTGATTGATTGATAAATCACTTCTCATTAATTATACAATTCTTTTCCTTGCTTTGTCTAATTAACTATCAATTTAGGGAGTATTTCGGATCAATGTCAAAACGAAAGGTGTAGAGCCGTGAGAGGACTTTAATTTGATACCAAATTCTGGGAGATTGGAGTTTGTGCGCGGGTCATCGAAGTTTAGTTTCTGGTAGGTTTTCGAAAAATTCCTTTCTAATCCCTTACTTATTCTCGCATTTTGTTGATTTCAATAGTTTTCTCTTGTTCTAAATCACAATTTTATGTAGTTTTTTATGGGTTTTGATCTCCGATTGATGGAGGCCCGCCATGCCCATGGCAGAAGCTTTTCGGGTTTCTAGGTGTCGTGATTGAAGGGGCGGTTTGGAGTTTCGTTCACAGGAGGTTGAGTAATGGGAAGAGTAAACCCATATCTTGAAGAAAATGACCCTGGTGCTCAAGCCAAAGTTTTTGGCTTTTCATAATTACCCTTAGCTAATATGCTATGTGATTGACACAAGTGATTTATCCGTCAAATTAACGGCATAGACCAATTATATCCACATTTTACGAATTTGTACCAAAATTTTCCAAGTCCAAAACATAGAGGCTATCGATTAAATGACGAAAGTTTAGGGGGATCATTCGTGAAGTTGTCCCTGATTTAATTTACGGCTCGATCATGAATCTGATTTCCTTGATATTTGATATTTGAAGTCACATCATATTATCTCTCTCTACCTTTTCACTTTACATATCATAGGTCCCACCATTTTCTCTCTATCTCTCTCATACTTTTTTACTTTACACATTATAGGTCCCACCATCATCATTTCCATATCAAATATCAAATATCAAATATCAAAATCAAATATAGCACAATATCGAATTCCTGATCTGACCGTTAGTAAATTTTCAGTCCCTTTTTAACATTTGTTTATTCTTGCCCTTTCACCTTTAGAGCACATGTAGAAATATTTTGTTAGCTCTATTTCGAAGACATTATCCATCTCAAAATATTGTCTGAAATTTGATTGGCCCAATAAGTAACAATCTGTTGGTTTGGTTTTAAAGACAATCTGATTATTGTTTTCGGGAATGAGATCCATCGAGTATCTTGAAATTGTTTGATTTCATTAATCACATTTTCTCCCCCGTCTTGAGTTATTTGGACTGCCATTCTATCATGTCCTTTATAGATATATTTGTACATATATTTTACTACTGGTATTTCAGATCAAATCTCCACGTTGATATGACAGTTGTATCTTGTCAACAAATATGGATTGTAAGGTACTACGATCTTATTGTCAAGTTCTTCTTAGCGAACTTTGGCAGTTATTCCACTATTTTTTCTTCTATTACTCAAATATCAATATTTGCTTTGGACAGTGCTATCATAATAAGGCTGTGGATAATAATACTTGCATTTGCCGTCCACCGTGCATGACATTTTCCTAGTCTTATTTCCACAAGGTCCGTGCATCATATGTTTGACAACTAAGCTATATAATTCAGGTTGTTCTTTTGGATCAGGAAGTTAAGCACAAAAAAATCTATCAAACTGGTTTGAGCTCATAATCTTATATTCAGGCTTAAGAATAATAATCATATGAGCAGATGTAAGTCCTCTTTTTTTAAATTCAATTATATGAACAAATGCAGCGATTTGCCAAATATAGCTTTCTTGAGCAATTGATCTTTTAGATATTGCAGCTTTGTCGAAACACTCTCGATATCAAACCAGATCGATCTTCAGCTTTCTGATCATTAGAAAGTTCTTCTTGTATTTTCTCCCATTATGACTAGCAAGTCATAGTGATAAAGAGATCTAATTTGCCAAATCTATATACTAATGCTAATGCCTCAAGATATCTACGACGCATATCCCTTAGTCCCCTAATAAAAGATGTAGGTAGAACAATTCTTTTGCCAACTTCGCTTCCACTGCTTTCTCCTTTGAAGACACTATCAACAATTCTTTTGCATAATCCTAACATTAAGTTTGATTGATTTTGTTGGTAAAAATCCTATCTTATCATTTCTAGCTTGATATATATGTTGACTACATATTGATGGAATAGCCTTCCAGCGAACAATAATGTAGAGTACCTTAAATCTCTAATTTGCATACCTTAAATCTCTAATTTGCTGTATGTAGCAACCATATTCTCGACATGAAACCTTCGTATGAACCTCTTTTCCAACAACTACAAAGTATTAGAAGTAAAATGTCAATTTTTTTAGAAAAAAGAGTTCAATTTTAAAAACAGTAGTGATAGCAAAAAATCAGGGGGGAAATAATTTCGTAAAGTATGGGTAAGAATATTTGATGAAGCGCAAGTGATAATCCACATTATTTGTTGAGTAAATGATTTAAATTATTTGTAGGGATCCTGACCACGAAAGTTATTTTTCTTATTACGTCATGCCAATGGATTTTTAACTTGGCTGTAAAATTCATTAAAATTTTTAAAAATAAAAGTTTTTCATCGATCTATAGCTAATAATTTAATACCAAATTCGATGAATGTTTCTTTAAGCATTTCAATTATTATTTCTTGGGCAAAGATATTCTAACTGAGACCAATAGACTGAACAAAAAGCATGCATGTTGATACTACTTTAGGATTAATTTATTTCTTTCAAATATATACTTTGTACATAATTTGTCGATCTAGTGAAATGATATCTTGCATAAAGTAAACTCTTGGTGGCTCCAAACCGTTACTTGAAAAGGCATTATTAGTTGAAATTATTTTAAAAAACAAAATTTTAGATGGTCGAAAAATATGCAATAGTGTAAGTAACATGCTAAAATATTAATTTAAAATGGTAGGAGCTTAATTCTAATTATTGCATACAGTCTTGATCTTGTGAGAGACCATCATTCACCTCAGGAATCATGGACGGAGCTAAATCATCATTTGAAGCTACATTATTCATAATAGTTCACATGTCAAAAATGTATGATAATACATTATTAATAATCAAATATTTAAAGAATATAAAAAAAAAAATACTATTATTAGTGACTTGTTCAAAGATTTACACAGCATACACATAATATTATATGTAAGCTATAACTTTTCTAAAGATCTTACATAAATAATTAGGAGAAGAGGATACCTTGTTGCACCTCCCCATCAATCATTTCATCAATAGACGACGAGATATTATTTCTTTCGAACTTAATCTTTTTTATGTTTGATGCCATTCAATCTCTTCGCATGAAAACATACGAGGATAATATTGTGGTGGATCATAATGTATATAATAATGCTTTATCGTATGCTTATCACCTGAATGTGTATGCACCACAATATCACGTTTAAATGGTATATGAGCATTATTTCCCTCAACCTATATTACATCAACTTCATCGGCTCTTGAACAATTATTTTGATCTAATTAATTTAGAGTCCGTCGAGATGTGTAGCATCCGTTCAAGGATAATCCTTTAATTAATCTACTGAAGACATTTGCATATGGGTTTGATCTATAATCCTTTAAATCAGGAGAAGAATAGGGGTTGGGTGAATTGAGATTATTTTTTAATAACTAATTAAATAATTAATTAATTAATTAATGGTGAATAATGATCTTTTTCAATAGTCAATTAAGCTTTCTAATTGATCGGAGACACTTTTGTCTAAATAAAAAAAATGTAAATCGCACCTGAAAGACCGTTCGTGCAGAAAAAAAAAAAAGAATTAATTAAACTTATTAATTAACTGAGGACACTTTTGTCCCAATAAAAGAAAAACTAAATCACCTCCTCATATTCGTACTTTTATATAGGAGGAGATTTGTCTAAATTAAAAAAAAAAAACGTAAATCATCCTTGAAAGACTGTTCATGCAGAAAAAAAAATTAATTAAACTTGGTATTAATTAACTGATGACACTTTTGTCCCAATAAAAAAAACTTAAATCACCTCCTCATATTCGTACTTTTATATAGGAGGAGATTTGTTCCTTTCGAAACACACCAAGGGTGCGTTTGGATGTGGAGTTTTTTAATATGTTTTGTTTGTTTTTGTGTTTTGTGTTTGTTTTGATTTTGTAAGAATTTTATAATTTTTTTCTTTAAATTTGAAAAAATTACATGATAGTGATGGAGAGAGAAAGAGAGAGAGGATGATAGTTGTGATTTGATGCGATGTTTGATAGGATATAAATGTGATATAGCAATTGGTATTATAAGCGCACAGGCGCATAGTGAATTAGACGCCTTCATAAGAAAAAAGTGTATTACATGTGCTGGGTCCTACAAATATACTTAATTGGATAATAAATTAATTAATGCAGTAATTAATGTAATATGTATGCTCTTTTTTTTGTATTTCATGCTCTTTCAAATCACATTAATTACGATATTTATTTTCTCCCATAAATCAAGATACCTACCTATAGCAAATTTAATCATAAAATAATTACATTTATTTTCAGAGAGAAATTAGTATATCAAGCATCTAGGTTAAGAAATATTATATATATATAACCATCATACTCTTTTTCATATATATCATACTCTTCTCATACTCGGCATACTCTTTTTCATAGTGTATATAATCTTTAATATATAATCATCATAATCTTTTTCATATATATCATATTTTAATATATAATCATCATAATTTTTTTCATATACATCATACTCTTTTTCATAATATACATATTTTTTTAAATTTACGTTAAAATGTTAATATGCATATGACCATCATAATCTTTTTTATATACATTATATTCATTTGAATACTCAGCATACTCGTTTTCATATTATACATAATCTTTTTTTAATTCATGTGCATATATTTATTTTTTATAATTAATTTGGGTAACAAACTAATTAATGCAATAATTAATGTTATATATATGCTCTTTTTATTGTATTTCATGCTCTTTCAAAACACATGTTAAAATGTTCATATGCATATGATCATTATAATCTTTTTTATATACATTATACTCTTTTGAATACTCAGCATACTCTTTTTCATATTATACATAATTTTTTTTAATTCATGTGCACATATTTATTTTTTATAATTAATTTGTATAACAAACTAATTAATGTAATAATTAATGTGATATATATGCTCTTTTTATTGTATTTAATGCTCTTTTAAAACACATTAATTACGGAATTTATTCTCTCACCGCAAATTAAGACAAAAATTAATACACTAATTAATATAATATGTATGCACTTTTTCTCAAATCTCACTCTCAGCTGCTACTTGCTTTTTATGGAGAGTGAGATACACTTGCTAAGGGGGCGTTTAGTGCTAAGCGCTTGAGCGCTTAGAATAATTTGCAGTATATGAGTGGTGACATAGAGAATGACACACCAAATGTTATAGGAAATCCAAACTCCTATCCCACATCATTTCATGTTTGAACTAAGAATTAGGCCTGGTCTAACTCTATGAACTATTCTAAAATCACTCAATTTAGTCCCTAACCCTGAATATTTAAAATTGACCAACATTTTGAAATAAATGTTGCTTACTTGACATTATTAAAAGGGGAAAATATTAAACTTTAATAGTTGAAAGAAATAAATAATTTGAAAAACGACCAAAAAAATGAATCGTAAGCCCACATAAAATGATGATTAATTTTCGGAGAATCTAACAAAAGAAGGAAAAAAGAAGCCTTCACCTGAGAGGCTAGGGGGTGGGCTCAATATTGAAGAAGGTACTTGAAGAAAACTGAGATTTGAGATTCAAAATATTACTTTACTTTCTCAAAGAAATTATAAGAAATTATTTTTTTTCGTTCTATTTTAAGTATTTATTTTTCTGTCCTTTAAGTAAAAACTTTATATCGGACTCACACATCATTTTTAGGTGCATTACTCGAATTAAATTAAATTATTTGGGATGAAAGCTTTAGTATCGATGGACAATATATATATATATATATATAGGGTCCCACTCCACTAGGAACCTTCTTAAATGAGAACCGTA
>JAOWAN010086020.1:0-10122 GCA_028566635.1 Lobelia cardinalis
CTGCTATATATTTGGGGTCAAATGTCAAGTCCTTTATGGACGGAGGATTTATACCTCTCTTCAGCTCACCCACCTACATATTATTATATATATTTTTTTATTCATACAGACAAGCAAAATTATGATCGATCAAATAAATAAATACATAACATCTCTAAATATTAGGTTCACAAAAATATAAATAGTAAGATAAGCTTTTCATACAATAATGTGAATATGACAATAAGGCGTAGTTTAGTGGTAAGACGGCTCTCCTATTTTTAATATCTCACGAATTTGAGTCCATAATGTAAATACTAATATGTGTATGTGTGATATGTAGGACTGATTTTATTTTTGGATCAGGTGGTAATATTGCCATATATGTATATATATATATATATATATATATATTTGTTCATGATCATCAACAAAATTCAATGCATATTAAATCAGTTTCTCAAAGGAAATAGTTAAGATATGCATGGCATGTGCAACATTATGGCTCCCCCTCTTTTGTGTCCAATCCACTTATGATGATTTTTTCTGAAATTATCAATTTATTAAGATCACACCCTTAATAAAGAAGGAATAATAATCTTTCCCAAATATATACTACTTTTTTAATGGCCCATTGATGATAATGGAAAAATACTTTAGGAAGAAGAAAGGTGGGTGTGGGTGTGGGTGGGCTGACTATCTTAAGATGTTCATTCACATTTTACTGTTTAAGGCAAAGATTATGTAAAGGGAAATTAATTATTACACTGGTTGGAATAGAATTTCTTCTTTTAATTTCCTCCCAAAAATTATGGAAGATTCAAACATATAGTATTCCTTCATTTCCAAAAAAAATGGGTCTATCTTTCCTTATTTGTACGTCTCAAATTAATAGTCTAATTATTTCTAAAACTAATTATATATATAATATAATATTCTGTTTAAAATGCGTGTAAGGTACCATGGGATGATTTTTTTAGGGGACAGAAGGAGTGTGGTATTGACATCATATATATGCCTAATAGTAGGTCGATTTCAACATACCACACAATATTTAGAGCATGAAGTGACCTTCCACATGCATGGCTGCGTTTGACATTTCACAAGAGAATGTCCTATAGATTTTTTATTTATTTTCCTAAACTGAAATATGCTGTTAAAGAATACCCTTTCTGCTCAGATTCATATATAGTCAAGTCATGTTATCAACAATGGAAATTAATCAACTTGACTCGTGGAAATTATACGGAGCGCTTAAGCATTTTTAGCAAGGGGTCGCTTTCTTAAAAGATATACATAAAGATCATAAATTATGAACATGATTAATCATTTTATGTGTTGTGTACATTTTGGCACTCTTTGCTAGGTGTGCTTAAGCGTTCGGTATACCAACAGATTTACTCGATCAGACGAAAGGTAGGAAGGAGATGCGTATTGGAGAAAGCCAAAATAAAATTAGTTTCTAATCTCGTGTCTAATTATTATCAATGTGTTCTTGTGATTGGTTTGGTTTTTTGGTTTTGGAATTTTGTAATTATTAAAGTAAAAAGTAAGAGAGAGATAGAGAGAAAATTTGTGGGACCAATGAGATAGAAAATTCAAAAATCAAAAAACCTAGGTGAAAACCCAGGTGGAGAACACACCCTATATATCTACGGCTAACAGTGATCAGAAAAATTATACTCCTAATAATTAAGAAAAATGAAAGAAAAATAATAATTGTGGTACGTAGTATCAAGAATAAATAAAATTAGATGACATGAGATGGATTGATTGTATAAATATAATAAGATGAAAAAGGAGAAAGCTGGCAAGAAAGAAATAGGATTAAGAGAAGTATATATTATAACTCACAATGGGGATGCCATGTTTCTCTGCGTGAGCAAAATAAGCAAAAAGACAGCCGCTTATGACGGTCACTATGGGTGCTATAGCTGATACCCAAAACAGCTTTGGCCTTTTTTCCTTCTGCAGTACCCTCGATCATTTTCAAAAATTAGTAATTGAATTTTCAACACACACACACACACACACACAACTCTTCTTGCATATATGGATGTGTAATTGGCAAATAAATAAAGGAAATTACTTACCACATATCTAGTGAAAAGGAGGAATGCAAGGAATATTATTCCCACAACTGCGCTCTCCCATCTCCACTGCATATACGTACAACAATTTTTCAGGATCAATTTCTTAGAGAGAGAGAGAGAGAGAGAGAGAGAGAGAGAGAGAGAGAGAGAGAGAGAGAGAGTAATAATTAATTAACCTCCTTTTTGAACTTGAAAATGGCATGAAGAACAGAAACCACATCAGTATGACGAGTAAAATTCTTCATTCCGAGGAAACCTTTCATTTGTTGTAGAATTATGATTGTAGCTGTCCCTCCCATGAAGCCAATGATTGTTGAATGTGATAGGAAATCAACCAATATCCCCAACCTGCGCGCACATGATCATACATATATCCATATATATATATATATATAATTGTACGTATAAACAAATTAAGTTAACTTCTTTTAATTTCTTCATGTAATTAATTGCTTGAAATTTTGAAATTAATTAATTGATGGACGTTAGTTCTGTCTCTCACCTCAACAAGCCCATAGCAGTCTGAAGCAATCCAGAAAAGAAAGTAGCTGTAAACACCAATTTAAGATACAATGTTGGATTTTCATCTGCGGAAACTGTTTCTTCGATGGTCGCAGCTATCAGTAGAGAACAGGCAGCAACAGTCCCAACTGCTAGATGCTTCGAACTTCCAAATACCGCGTATATAAATGGTGGGACAAAGCTGGAATCTACAACATATATGCATGCACCCAAAATTTATATTTCACTAATTAATTATAATTTACTCGCTTAGATTTACCATATACAATACGTACATGCAGAGCTAGCCTACCAATCTTAACATTAGAACAATGGAACCAAAATAAAAAGGACATGAAAAAGGGGTAAGGGGCACCAACAGACTGTAGTAAATTTAGACGACTGGTTCAGCAATGTTAGTTATTCACCATTGAATTACATATGTTAGATTTAGGATGAGTAGGGTAAATGTTCGATCCAATGATAAATAACTAACAATGATAAATCTACTGCTGGTGCCCCTTATCCCGATGGGGCAGTTTTATTACACCTTGTAGGAGGTGCTGGTAGGTAAATATCCATTATTAAAGCAGATTTGATTTCTTTCTTTTTCTTTCTCTTTTTCTTTCACCGGACAAAGAATTATAAGCCTAATTACATGTCAACAATATATATTAATTAAAAGGTTAGCTAGGTGGTGAATCTTACATAGACCATTGATAGGAGGAATGTTTGCAAGTTTTGCATAGCTGATTCCTTGAGGAATGGCAAGGCTAGCAATGGTGATCCCTGCAAGAAGATCATATTTGAACAGCTTCAAACTGTATTTAGGCAGCCACTCGAAGATCGGAACAAAGTATTCAACAGCTTTCTTGGCTTTTCGACAGAATGGCTCGTTCTTGAATTCATGGAAAGGATCATCTGGAAAAAGGGTTTCTTTGAGGTCTGACTTCAATGCCGTCGCAAAGCTCCTTGGCTCTGCGAAATTCACCTTGTGCACCGTCCCATTGGAACCTCCCGTCATGTGCCTAACGAGAGAGAGAGAGAGAGAGAGAGAGAGAGTATGGCCGTATGGGATATTGGCAAAGGGGAGTTGTCAGTAGGTATTTATAGACACATTCCCATTACCAAAGGAAGATGGATAGAAGATGCTGACAAAGATTATTGGATAAAACAGATCGGGTTGAAAATTTGGGCAATTTTAGAAATTAGTTCATACCATATAGGAGTAATAATTTGGACGTTAAAGAAGACGTTTACAAATTTTATTTTTTTGAATGACTGAATTAAAGTCAAAAAGTAAAAAGATTTGAGGTAGTGGATAGGGTTTAGTCGATAGCTATTTGTGTTATGACTATTGTAATCTTAACGAGTGCTAAGTGACCTTTGTTTAGAAATATTAAATAATTTTTAAAGTTAAAGAATATTGCATTTATCTAGTAATTAGAAAATGTGAATTTTAGCATTAAATAAATACTCACTTCGTTCCTTTTAAATGCCTGAAAGCGACATAAAACTCTCAAATCGGGAAAGAAAGCAAATACTTAGAAGGAAACAGATGGAATATTTATTTATATGATAGTTAAAACATATATAAATTCAACATTAAATATGCTTACCTTGTATTATTTCGATAGAATCATAAGCTGTGTAATTTTGATACTCATATATATTTTTTTTGTATGCTTTGGACTATTTAGATAGCAAAAGTAAAATTTGAACTTCAAAAAGTAAATCACGTAAAATTAATATATGCATAATCCAATATTCCTATGAAGGGTTATGGATGGCTAAATTACATTTGATCTTGGCCAAGAACATATGTTTTTATCCCAGTAAATTAAGTACTAATTACCAAACCAATTGATGTTTATTCATTCAGTTATAATAAAAGATTGGATTGCAAGTACTAGTTTATAGGATAATTAGCAGAGATAAAAGGAAAACATTAATATATCTGTGCAGAATATTCTTACGTACGATTCCTCTAATTAACCCCCCCCCCCTAACTATATATTGGATTAGGATTTGCAATCAAATATTAGTGCTAGCTATTTGTCATTTGATCTGATCTTCAAATTCAAGCTTGCTTAATGTATGGATCGATATGCCATTGGAGGTTCTAGTTGATTCCCATCCCTCCCCCCTCTTCTTATAGTAGATTTTAATTAAGTGGGTTCAATTATGGCAGATAGCTCTGCGCAGAGTTATGAGAGAATTTGTGACAAGCACGGAGGAAACTAATATACCAAATATGAACACCTTAAGTTAAATTCCATTGGTATATATAGAGATAGGTTGTATAACACGCGTCCTTCCTTTTTCCACTCTTTTTCAAATGTTGGCAAAATCGCAAAAAATATCATTTTTAAATAAACCTTCGAAATCATCTCAAGCTTCTCATACAATCTCGTCTTAATCTCAATGCTTTTCTTCCCAAATTTAAACTTTAAACCTTAATCTCCCAAACTCCGATACCGAAAGAAGCCGATTTCTTCCCAAAATTAGGACGAAACCCTAAAAAACACAAAATACATTGAATTGTTCCATCAATCCTATAAAATCAGCAATGGCAAGAGTAAAAGTAAGTTTTCTATGAATTTTGTGTTTTCTATTATGCAATTTATGTCCATTTATATTTTAGACGGGTTTGTATTAAATTGAGCAAATTTTTTGTCAGATCGTTGATAATACATCCTCGACAGAGTATGTTTTGATCCGCACGCTAGGACAGCGTCAGTGTTTGTGACATTGAAGAGCAATGGAGAGAGGGTATTTATATTTTACAGGAACCCAAGTGCAGATATGTTGCTCAAGGAGTCTGAGATTAACATGGAGATGATCAAGAAGGCTAAGATCTTCCATTATAATTCCATCAACCTCATTAAGGAGTCTTGAAGATGCATGTTAGTTTTAATAATCATATTCAATTAGTTGGATACTTCATGTTCATGATTAGCTTCAATATTCATGTTTATTATAGTTGCAACCAAATTGTTCATTAGTTGTATTCTTAATGAACATGCAGTATGCATCTAATGAATTATGAGCATGAAGATTGAAACAAATGAACATGAGGTATACAACTTATGAACATGAAAATGTAACTAATGAACAAGTTTGTTATAAAATGAACAAAGGCCAATGAACATGAAAATTGACACCAATGAAAATGAAGTATACTACTAATGAACGAGTTGATTATACAATGAACAAAAGTCAACAAGTTTTGCGGATGAACATGATTATTGAAGCTAATGAACATAAAGTATGTAAATAATGAATATAACGAATATAGCTAATGAACAAATTGGTTAATACACAACAAATACCAATGTTCCGTGGATGAACGTGAATATTGAAACTAATGAACATGAAATTTTCAATCAAAGAACATTGGTATTTGTTGTGTAAATATAGCTAATGAACATTTGGAGCATGACAATTTGTGTAGAATTTTTGAATAATTTCGTAGAAATACGAGAATATTTTGAAGGAAAAATTACCACCTATAATAAAGGGATTCAGTTAAAGCATGAAACTGCCTATAATTGAAAAGAATGATCAATTCTAAATTAAGGGATTTGATTTGAATGAAAAAAACGTTTTTTCAAGCCTAGAATCGTGGAATGGTGAAAATCATTTTCCTCATTCGCCTCATACTTCACGCGCCTGATGTGGAGGTATAATACAATTGCTAAAGTGGCATTTCTTGCTAGGAGTGCCTAGAAACTCAATAAATTTCCAAGTTAATTGACTTGTTATATACTTAATTGTTATAATCAACTAGTACTCATGGATAAGCATTCTAGCTATTATCTACTCCAACGGATAAGTCACGACGACGGCCGGTTGCTTCTATCTCGAAGGAAGTTATTTCAGACGTGCAACGGTCCCTAGACCACATCTACACCATCTTTTCCTTGCTGCCGAAGTTCATGAATGCTATAAATACTTTCGGCTATCATCTTACCCAAGGTAATCCATTTATGCACTATCTAATTGCCGTCAAATTGCTTATACACACGCACTATATGCAAATATAAGCACTTGTGAGCAATCTTCCCTTTTTTTTTCCTAGAACCTTTGGAAATTTTGCAATCCCTTTCCTACGAAAAACTAATCTTGGAGAGTTCGAGTAAGGTGAAAACCCTGCTCTTTACCTCAGGTGTTTCTCGGTGTATGCAGGTCCACACACTCTTAGATTATTCTCACACATTACTGAAAAATAACTTGGAGCCAATCAACTCACGTCACGTGCGGATCGTTCCAATATTACGGCACGATCAAAAGTACTGTAACGGAATATTTTTTGGGTACTAAATGGTATGAAGCACACGAAAAATAAAAATATGTAATATATAATAATTTATATACATTAAAAAAAAATAAGGTAATATAAAAATATGTAGAAATAAAAAAGTTTAAATTTGTTTCACATAATTAAATTACACAAAAAGTTATCATTATTTAAGTTTTGGAGGGGCTAAATGATTTTTTTTTTAAACTAAAAAAAAATCTGAACCTTTTTGTTGGGGGGGGGGGGGTTGCTCTAGGATAGCTCCGCCCCTGATAATGGATATGCCAATATCACCCAGCACAATGATGAAATGATAAATATTCTACCTTTGTTTGTTTATTAATGAATAATGATGTGAAGTAGCTATATATAATTTGTGAAGGAAAATGAAGAATCAACTGAAAAGAAAAGAGAGAGAAAAAAGAAAATTAATTAAACATGCGGAGTAATGGATACCCACCCACTCCCTGGGATGGAATGAATCAAAACGTAAAGATGTTTGCTTCCACAATCTACGGTGTTCTAATCTCGAACAGTACTTTTCTTTTTCTTGCTTTCAAAATGGTCATCTTTTTCCCAAGCTATCTAGAGTATCATATAAACCTCCCTCAGTTACACATTAAGATGATGCACTGTCGACTACACATACATACATCTACTTTAATTTAATAGAACCGTGCCACCCCATTATAACAGATCCAGAGATCGATCATTCAAAGTTTGATTTTGAGAGTTAATAATAAACCAACTTCGTTACGTACTACTTCAATGCCGCAATCAAATGTTAAACTTTAGAGTGTTGTTATTTGCATACTTCATTCTTTATAAATCTAGCTACAATTTTTTAATTTTTTTTTTTTAAATATACTAAATACAAGTACTATAATATCATTGCTAATTATAAAAATCATATATTCACACTCCTTTTAACTTGAAAAATGTTAAATACACTATTAGAATTAACGACTTACCACCAACAAGTACGACATCATGAGCCTCACTCTTCTTTATCTTAGCGTTCCTCTTCCTCGAACACTCCTCAACTGACTCCACTCATTGCAATAAACTGACTACAAAATATGAGCATAAATGTGAAGACGAACCGTGCAAATAATCACCGAACAAATTATAGAACCTCCGATAGGCTTATTGCCAAGCTATCGATAAAGAAAAATTAATGCACAAAAATATTCACTGTGATGGAGTTCGTCGCTGTGTCCTATGATGGAAAAGCCATCGCTAATGATGAAGTTCGCCTGATCATTAATTAATTTAGGTTCTATTCCTACCCTCGCAGCACTTCTGAGGTTGATTTTTTATTCGATTGTACATGGCATTGGTTAATTACCTTTTTTTTTTTATTATAAATATTTATAGATACCTGGCACTTTTCATAGTTATTATAAATGTGGACGAATTTGATTAAGAATTAGCAAAAGAAGACGGTGTAGATGCTTTTGAAACATATGTATTTTAGATTGCACTTGAGTCGGTTCGTCGTTTTCCGAAAATTTGGATCGTACGAGATTCTTCAAAACCATTCAAAAGAACGGAGAAAAGTTGATGATCCTAACTAGAAGTGTGTATTTAACATATTCTAAGTTAAAAAGAGTGTAAGCATAGAACTTTATTAGTAAATGTATTATAGTACTTGTATTTAAGATCTTTTTGAAAAATAAATAATATTTGTAGAATTATTAAAAATAGAGTGTGAAAATAACAACATCCAAATATTATTAGTGGCGTAATTATCAAAAAATGGTGATTAATTATTGAAAACGTGACATTTATTTTGGACAAATAAGTGATACTTATTTTACAGAGGAGGGTAAATATTTTATTCATAGAGGATAACTTTTTATTTATTGAAAAATATTTAGATTTCTTAAGCAATATTTATATAAAATATTCTTAGTTTAAATTTAAAATTCATATACAATTGTTTTTGGATTGAGACCAGCTTGTGACCCTTGATTTGAAAATGAGGGAGTATTAATAAAGGGGTAAATATGTCATTTTATATCCATTGATAGATTAAAAAAAACGTTACATCACTGCATTTTTTATAAGGCAAAAGGTAGACGAGCCACTAATTAATTATAGAAAACCTATTAATGGGGTTCAAGTGGTAAGCGGCTTGGATTCGCTTAAGCAAAGTTTCGAGTTCGAATCTCACCGTATGCAGAAAATTTTCGTTGGAATACTCACCCGTCAATGCTATGTGTACGACCCGAGTCGGACTAAAATAATAAGGACACAATCCTTAATTCCAGTGAGCAACTAAAAAAAAATTATAGAAAACCTTTCTGTAAGCGTCACATTACTAACTTTTCAGAGAATTCTTCTCCTTTTTCCATTTAAAAATAATTATCCATGCATATAGGTATAAACATTTTTTTCTTTCTTTCTTTGTTTTGCCGGCAAAATAAATACAGCCACCGAAAGGTAAAGCCACAAATAAAATATTTATACCTATCACTCTATTATTGAAAATTATACTGAACGGCTAAGCACTTTTAATAAATTATGTCTATTTTTAAAATAATTAATATGAAAATTATGTTAATTATGTATATAATATTAATATAAAATGAGTATTAGTTACATAATTAATTATGTTTATAATTATTATATTTATTTTATATACTAATTTATATTTTCATATTTATTAAAAAAAACAATCCTTACTTGAAATGCTCTGACGTTCAATATAGCAACTGATCTATTATTGATGATAGAAAAAATACTTTTTGTTGGGCGTCAAAAAAAAAAGCTTTTTGTTGGTCTTCTTGAGTCAACCAAAAATTCAATTTTTTATTGTATTTGAAACGCAAGTTTGTCAAAAGGAAATTAAAGATATGGGTATAGTCAAATTTGGGTGAACCTGCCGAAAAACGACCAGCACTCTCTCTGTCTCTCTCTCTATCTCTGTCTCTCTCTCTCTCTCTCTCTCTCTCTCTCTCTCTCTGTAACGTACTAGTAGCTACCAATTCAGATTCTCATATCTTAGGCTCAGATCACAAGTTCAATTTGGTGTCAAATGAGAATACAAAAAATATGAAGAATATCCGATCACATATCACACCCAAATATCACATATATCACACTTTTTTAATTTTATTTTTCATCTACTACCCATATACCTATACACTCATATAAATCAATTCAAACCTTTCACATCACATTCTCTCTCCTTTTTTATTAATTCTCTCCTCACATTCAAACCTTTTACATCACATTTAAATATTA
>JAOWAN010086031.1:0-10121 GCA_028566635.1 Lobelia cardinalis
ACTGAGTTAGTCGCTATAATCCACCTACCAAAATAGCGACCGACTTATTTTAGCGACTGACTGTCAGTCGCTATACACTGAGTCAGTCGCTGTATAGCGACAGACTAGTCAGTCGCTATTTTAATATTTTCTAGTAGTGCCTCAACTACCATATCCAACACCTCATTAATCGCTCGGATCCCGTAAAATTGATGGCGTTAACTTAGAACAAATGTATCCTTTTTCTTTCCTTAATCTCTGCATTCATATATTTATTTTTGTTTTAGAGTCACTCACCCGGCCGAGTTTTCCCGAGTTTAAGGGTTTATAAAGGAATGTACATAGTGCCACCCTCGATTTTTTTTTTCATTGTTTCTTGGAGTCCGATATGCAGGGAGAAGCATAAAGAGAGCCAAAATTAACGCATTCGAATTACGTGGACGGTTGATAAGTTGTCAAGGAAGTTCTAACTCTCCTTTTATTATACGAGTAATAGGCCATGTGCATTGCACGTGTAGCGATTTAATATCAAATTTGGAAGAAAATTTCAATTAAACTAAAGTTATCAACTATTGATCGTAATCTTAACTACTTAAGTGAGAAAAAAATATGATGGTAGTTCGCGTTTTATAATCCATAGAGTTAAAGGGAAATAAAATTAATTGCATGTTATCTTATGCTATGATTATTTTTCTTTGAAGGAATCAGTCTTACTCTTTCTTGATTTTGATACGGGTTGAGATTGTCTTCTTTTTCTTCCATTCTCGAAGTGTTACGTCATCATTGTTGGTTACTTCGATGGTTCCTTGATTTTATTTGTTCTTTGTTGTCACTCGCCTCCTTTTAGTTGGTTTAAGTTCTGCGAATCTTCTTCTTCATCGTGCTAAAAAATTTCAATGCATGTATGATTTTCTTTTTCTTATTTGCTAGTTGTTTTTTTCCTTCCTATTTTTGACTCGCAACTTTTTTCTAGAGTGTAGATAATTGACATTTTTTCCCGTGTGATTCCAGTTGTGGTATTGGTTCAATCCTCTCAATTGTATGTCCGACGATATTTAATGATCGATTTGTCTTATTGGATCGTGATGCCTATATCATGAAATAAAAGTCCAATCCCGTCTCCATGTTCAATCTGTTGCAATATTTAGAGTTGTTTTCTCCCTATAATATAATTAATTTTAGGAAGTTATGGGATGCATAATGTATCTTTGAGAATGTAAAACGAAATATATATGAGATACCACCTCAATGGACTTTAGGTATTCTTGGGGGCCACGCCCGACAAATATTGTTATAGTTTTCTCAAATAATGTAACATTTGCAGTATCATGTCCCTCCTTCACAATCAATGCCACCCTATAACAGTAATTTAGAGTGAATTCTTATTAATTTATTTAATTTTGTTAACGAATTGAGTAGTACCTTTGTGTGCTTTGTATGTCATTTTCATGACATTTTTTGCACCTTAACGTATCATCGGCTTTAAAGGTTGACGAAGAATATTTTATACAAACATCATATGCTATGGAAGATTTATTTTCAATCTCGAATACTGTATCTTTAAAATAGTAGTATCATCTCTATAAATGAAAATAATTGAACTCGTGTTGTTTTTCTTTTCTTTTGCTATTGTTTTTCTTTTGTTTTACTAAAAATAGTAAGTGGGTAGAGAAACTTCATCATTGATTAACGCTGAAATATGATACTTTTCCTAACCAAGTGAACTAATATGGATGATCGATGCTTTAACTGATGAGTGAGATTCATTATCTACATTTCATCTTGGCCAGCTCATAGATCCGTACTCTGCAAAATTTATTTATCTGGTTCCCAACACAAAGTGGAACCTTGTCATCTCCTGTAATACACTCATTGACATGACCATTTACCATACATCCATAAATTGGATCTGGTAACATGCCAACTCACTTGAAATTTCCTAGTGCAAACCAAGTAGGGGAATTAGGCAAGAGACAATATAAACTCTCCAACTTTCTAGGAATAATGGTTACAAATATATGTAAGATGTACTTCTTCCCAAGTCCAAGGAAAATGAGCAAATCCTAGTACTAATTAATCATGATCGTCAGCGTTGAATGATTCCTTTCGGAACTTAGAAAACATTATTTGAGGTTTCTTGACAACCCTTCCAAAGTTTCATAAAATTGTCCCATAATTTGTGGACAAAACAAGCATTATAATTTATAAATATAATCAATTAATATCTTCCAACATTCTGTAATTCTTTATATTGAGTTCACTTTAACACTTACAAGTTGGATGCATCATCATGTCTCTAGTTCAGCTCTGAGTTGAAAATTTGAAAATATATTAAAATGTAGTATTTAGTATTGACAATTAAGAATTAAAACATGCAAACGGCTGATTTCATGGTACTCTCACAAGATACTTTATTTAGATCGACCTATTCATTCGATTGGTATTTTAAGCGCCTAGGTGACCTAGCAAGGTACACCCGTAAGTGAATTCACTCTCCCACTCTTTTCCACTCTCACCTATTAATCTTAATCAATTCCTAAATTTTAGGGATTGATTTAAAATAAAAAATTAAATTTATATAAACTCTATAATTAATGCCTAAATTAACTCATGCCATAATTTTTAAAATTAATAAGAATTCAAATTTTAATATAAAAAATTGATAGCTAAATAAACATAAGCACCGACAAATGAACATAAGCATTGACGAAAAGAACATTAAACAATAACGAAATGAATATTTGTAACCTTCAATAAAGCAATTTATAACATATCACAATCGAAAAGAACATCATATTATGATCAAATAAATACAGACGTTGAAGTAAATGAACATACATACCAACAAAATGAACTTCTTCAATTACACCTGAATCCATACCATCCCCCATCAACCATAACTACCCTCGTTCAAGCTCCACCGTCGAATCACCTTTCAACTGCCATCTCTACCCACTCCATCCATCTCATCGATTTTTTTCATATAAAGGATGTCGAGGGTGGTGAATTTCTATTGCTTGGTGGTGGGTTGTGGATAGTGGCGATTGAGAGAGGTCGTTGATGGTGGCGATTTAGTGAGGTGATGAGTCATAGATGGTGGATTTCGGCCGGTTAGACGAAGTATAAGCGGTGGATGAGAATTATTGTCGGCTAATGGAGATTGAGAGAGATGGTGGCTATGAAGTTTGATTTGAAGAGAGATGGTGGCTATGGAGGAAGTAGAGAGGAAGAGAGAGAAATGCAAAGATGGTAGAGGGAGATACGGAAGAGAAATAAGACTTATTAATTTTATTTTTGAAAATCTTAATTTAAAGGAGTGATATCTTTTCTCATTCACTCACTTGCTATTATCAGAGTGTATTACAATTTATTTTATATTTACTCCATAATAAGTGCATACAAATTTTTTTTTTTTCTAAAATTTCAAAAATTCAACTCAAAAAAATTTATATTTCTGCGATTACTCCTTCTAATTAACATGAAAAATGAAATTAATGAACATAATTAATAAATATAACGAACATGAAGAATGTAAACTAATGAAAAGAAATAAAATAAAATAAATACAGCTAATAAATACACACAACATATTCAATGAACATAACATTTTATAAAAAGAACACATCATGATAGTCTGCTTCTAATATAACACATCACGCTTATATATACAATGAACATATCTTAATTATAAAATGAACAGAACATACTTATAATATAAATGCAAATTTATATTTCTACGATTACTCCAGCTAATGAACATGAACAATGGATTTAATGAACATGAACAATGAATATAACGAACATGAATAATTTAAGCTAATAAACTAAATAGAATAAAATAATTACAGCTAATGAATACAAACTACATTCTCAATGAACATAACATTTTATAAAATTAACACATCATTCTAATAGTATGCTTTTAATATAACACATCACATTTAAATATTCAATGAACATATCTTAATCATAAAATTAACAGAACATACTTATAAAATATATAGAAAAATATGAATCGATGTTAATTATTTCATCGTTAATTTTAATTCCTAATTATATGAAATTCCTTGTTATATGGAATTATTGATTATTAAGAATATCTAATTATACAGAATTCTTAAAATAACTCACTAATTATATGGAATGGTTGTTAATAAATTTGATTTATTATTTTAAATCAATCTCTTAATTTTAAGGATTGATTGAAGTTAATGGGTGAGAGTGAGAGAGTATAACTCACGCATCAAAAAGGCGTATCATCCTCTATGCGCCTGTACGCATAAAATAATTTTCACTATTTCATTCACTACATAATTAGTATTAGAACTAATCATGCATAATATATTACTGCCACAAAATTCACATATTTACGTAAAGCAAAACATAACCAAACTTTTAACACTATAACAGCCAATATATTTTCTGCATTCCTACAATTCAGATGTTACTTCCTGCGTTGCATTGGGTTCACAAGCAAGCCATATCATAATTCATACCCTTATTAGTCGGAACTAATAAGCAATTTATAAAATCCAGATGTCACTTCCTTGTCTATAACTCAGCATGTAATCTAAATTTATCGTGTCAACACATGCTCCCAGTGAAACACCACAAGTCTGGCAGCTAATTGATGTTTGACCGAAAGAAGAAGAGTGAAAGTGTACACCATCTCGAGCAACTAACCAGACAAAAAAAGGCCCAAATTTTCTTTTCAGAACTGAACGAAATGCATTGAGTTCACAGGCAAACCATATCATACCCTTAGAAGCCAGAAGAAATAAGCAATTTATAAAACTGAAATGTAAATTCCTCGTCTATAACTCAGCATGAAACCTAGGTTGTAACCTAAATTTGGAAAGCAGTAGTGCCAACTGCTCATCAGACACCTTAGTATCAACACATGCTCCCACTGAAACAGCAAGTCTGGCAGCTAATTGATGTTAGCACTGAAAGAAGAAGAGTAAAAATGCAACTTTAGAACCAGATAATCTGATGAGCGCCTCGGCGCTCGGTTCTGTTAGGAGCGCCCAATGCATGTTAGTTATGAATATATAAGTGCATTGGGCGCTCCTAACAGAATCGAGCGCCTAGGCGCTCATCAGATTTTGCACTTTAGAAGCCGTGATCAAATCAAATGTGTCATAGCATGAATAATATATATGTGTAACAGAGTAGAAGCCTAAATTATAGCAAGAGTGAGCATGAAAAGCTTACACAAAGCTCTGTAGCAGTATCTTATTCGGTCTAGCTAGCCTCAAATCGTATTTGATCCATGGGCTTTACTATTCTTATTACTTTACTATTCATGAAAACAAAAATGTTACTCACATAACATATGGTGTTCACATAAATTAAAAAAAAAAATGTATTCATTAACAATATTCCTAATAAATATATAGTATTACCAATAAATTTAAAAATACGATACTTGTAGAGGAAATCAAGGGGAATAAAGATCATGATTGCCTCATATGAATTTCCTGAGCTATTCATCTATATTCTGTTGCAGGGATGATGTGCACCCTAATAATATGTGTAATCTATAGTTAAGTTCTTTTGTCCCTTTTTAAAACTTTCATATATAAGAACATGCAGTTGGAGAAAATTAAGAGACATGCTTCAAGATCTTCTTTGTAGAACACATTTTTTGTCCATTTGTTTTTACCTGACATTCGCAGCATCTGGTTTTAAGATGCCTTGAGCACTGTTTTTCGGAGTATCTTGATTGAAAAGTAGTGTGTGAATAGGATTTTGACATCACCATTAAAGCCAGATATCCTGTGGCTAAAACTTTATAGGAGGATGAAATTGATATATATGATCGATGATCAGTCTCGTTACCGAGATATATATTACTTTCTTCCCCCATTCACTTTCTTTCGGAATACGAGTTTTTGGATTCTGAAAAGTGCGGTGGACCTAAAATGTTCACTAATTGATATAGTCGACATGTGTTCATAAGTTAATGATCAAAAGATTGTTGAAAATGAGCTATAGCGCCTAATATTTAATCTTTGAAAGGCAAGATAGCAGAGGTTTATGGAGCATCTGGTTTTATTAAGACCAATTCAGCATAGCAGCAATTCAGAAATTTGCGACCTAGTATAGTTTTAATATATATAGTAAGAAGATTTATTCATTGTCATCCGAACCAAAATTTAATAATTATTAACACTATTGATAGAGGGTAAATCAAATCAAATTAAATTAGGTTAAACAAATCAAAGAAGAAGAACGGCGGGAGAGAAAAGCTATTCATGATTTGAACTTGGTTACGGAGGGGTTTGCTTAAGAACAATGTCTTGTTTATACACCTATGTTGAAAAATGCACCTATGTTGGTTTTGAGTCTTATTTATAACTGATCTTCGCCATCCTACAAGTTGAATCTATTGTGTTGTTTGATACTACTCTCAGCACAATTGTTCAATTCTAGCAGAAACCAGAGTTGGTTTTTTCTTCAGAAAACAGGGAGTCAGGGACTACTGATGAGGTTACTTACCCCTTAATTCGATACTTTTTTTTATATCTAAATGGTACGCGACGAATCACACTACTGGATGGTAGAAGAAATTCAGAATTCTTAATTCAATGGATTCGAGAAGAAAATATGATTCGTACATGCCACCTACAACAATTGCATCATCAATATTAATATTAGATGAATATATATATATAAACAAACTTTTTGATAGGTCTATGTAATAATGTATTGATATTCATCTTCATCAGTCAGGTTGGGTACTCCTACACTATACATAGGCTGCTAATTGATTCATATAAAACACCCAATAATTGATGCCAACTCTAAATTTTGTAATATAACTAAGTTGATACAGGCCAGAAGATAAGCTAAGCATGGTAGTATAAAGCATGATAAACTTTGTCTTATAACTGCAATTAAGATCCTTTATTGGACTTGGAATCTTCAAGGTATAGTTAAATTGTTAGTATAAAGATAATCTTGATTCTGAATGTCCAATATAACTCTGATATACTAACCTTATACACAAATATCAAACAGTTTATGAGCACCATGCTTTCTCTTTGGACTACAGTCACTGTGGTTGTACTTGCTTATTTTCTACTCCAATGGCTGAAGAAGGACAAAAGCAGGAGATCACCTCCAGGTCCAAGAGCCTTACCAGTATTAGGCCATCTTCATCTTTTAGGGAAGAACCCTCACCATATTTTCTGCAAACTAGCCAGAAAATATGGTCCGATTATGTCTATGCGCTTCGGCTTCTATCCTTACATAATTGTCTCATCACCTCAATCTGCTGAGCAAATCCTCAAAACCCATGATCTCGTGTTTGCTAATAGGCCAGACACCGAGGCTTCTAAATATTGCTCTTGGGAGCACAGTCACTTGTCTTTTGCGAAATATGGGCCTTATTGGCGTGATATGCGAAAGTTATGCACGTTAGAATTGCTTAGTATCCGTAAGATTACATCACTTCAAGCAATGAGAAAGGAAGAGCTTAGTCTTTTTGTTCTCTCTATGCAAAAGGCGGCCCAGGAACGTGTTTCTGTAGATCTTAGTTCTGAGATAATGTCAATGACTGCAGATATGACCACCCTGATGGTTTTCGGGGAAAAGAGCATGAGCAAGGACTTCGATGAGAGAGGATTCGCAGCTGTAATCCGAGAGAACATGAAATTAGCTGCAGCTCCTAATCTTGGTGATTACTTTCCTTATCTTGGGGTAATTGACCTTCAGGGAATGACTCGTCGCTTGAAAGCTATTGGTAAAGTGTGGGATCAATTTTTGGAGAAGATAATTGTCGAGCATGCTCAGTCTAGAGGGAAAGTGCAGCGAAACAAGGATTTTGTTGATACCATGATGGACATCATGGAATCCGGAGAAGCTGGATTTCAAATTAATCGCGACCATATCAAAGCCATTCTAATGGTAATTCTAGTTATTAAACATGCATTACATCAACTAAAGTAGCTTATTGAAAATACTATAACTGAAACATTTGTTAACTACTTTTTTCCCTGGACTAATTCTTAATTTTCACATTTCAATGGCTTTAAGGGGATTCATGAATACTTATCTTTGCAGGACATGCTTGTTGCCTCAATGGAGACTACCGCAACATCAATTGAGTGGTTACTCTCAGAGCTCCTGAAGCATCCAAATGTGATGAAAAAAGTCCAAAATGAGCTGGAAGAAGTAGTAGGAACGGAAAGGATGGTCGAGGAATCATACTTAGAAAGGCTAGAATACTTGGATATGGTTATTAAGGAATCCTTCAGGCTTCACCCGGTTGGACCACTTCTTCTACCTCATGAATCAATGGAGGACTGCATCATTGACGGCTACCATATACCTAAAAAGACGAGAGTCATTGTGAACGCATGGGCAATCGGGAGGGACCCAAATTTTTGGACTGATCCTGATAAATTTTTCCCAGAGAGGTTCGTTGGAAGTACCATAGATCTTCGGGGACATGACTTCCAACTGCTACCATTTGGCTCGGGGAGAAGGGGTTGTCCCGGAATGCAATTAGGCCTCACAGTGGTTAAGCTAGTGGTGGCTCAGTTGGTACATTGCTTCAACTGGGAACTCCCAAATGAAATGCAACCGAAAGATTTGGACATGACAGAGGAGTTTGCTGTTGTAGTTGGTAGGATGAATCATTTATTGGCTATCCCTACATTTCGCCTAAACATACAAGGAAGTGTCTAATGCATAAGGCTGATAATCCTCCGGACCTGATCCTTTTCCGTTAGTTTTTTCTATTTTCGCTGAATCTGTTATGCTGTTTGATACTACTTCCATGCAAAAAAAAAAAAAAAAAAGTCTTGTTCAATGCTAGCAGGAAAGAGTATTTTACTTCATATTCCTCAGCAAACAGTACGTCATTCCTGTTTTTTCCATGTAAATAATAGTTGGACCGAGTCATTCTACAGCCTCTTTGAAACAGTTTTCTTAGAAAATTGTATCTTTGTTTTGTTGATGTCAAAATTGAAATATGATGAAGAGCTAAGGGAGGATGGTGTCAAGAGAATATTATTATTGTTACAGCAACAAGTATGAGAAAGATCAATTGAAAGATGGTGACATTTTGATGAAGATAAAGATTGATATACTGCAAACATAACAAATTGTAATGGATATGTACAAAAACATTGATATATTGCAACAAGTAGTTGTTCAAATACAAACTTACATAATCTACAAATTGTCAGAATCACTGAGAGAGAACAAAAAGGCTAAGCTCTTCCTTTCTTATTGCTTGAAGCGAAGTAATCTTACGGTTACTAAGCAATTCTACTGTGCATAACTTTCGCATATCACGCCAATAAGGCCCATATTTCCCAAATGTCAAGCTTCTGTGCTCCCAAGAGGCATATTTAGAAACCTCGATGTCTGGCCTATTAGCAAACATGAGATTATGGGTTTTGAGGATTTGCTCAGCAGATTGAGGTGATGAGACGATTATGTAAGGATAGAAGCCGAAGCGCATAGACATAATCGGACCATATTTTTTGGCTAGTTTGCAGAATATATGGTGAGGGTTCTTCCCTAAAAGATGAAGATGGCCTAGTAGTGGTAATGCCCTTGGACCTGGAGGCGATCTCCAGCTTTTGTCCTTCTTCAGCCATTCAAGTAGTCCAAAGAGGCACAGAAAGCATGGTGCTCATAAACTGTTTGATGTTTGTGTATAAGGTTAGTATATCAGAGTTATATAGGACTTTCAGAATCAGGATTATCTTTATACTAACAGTTCAACTATTCATTGCAGTCTACTACGCTTTCGTTTTGTGTTACTCGTATGTTCGACTTAAATTTCGTCCAATAAAGAAATGGTGGAGGAAGTCCTGGAGGGCTTAGTTTGTCTTCTGGCCTGTGTCAACTTGGTTATATTACAAAGTTTAGAGTTGACTTGGCATCAATTATTGGGTGTTTTATGTTTATCAATTATCTGCCTATGTATAGTTTAGTCGTACCCAACCTGACTGACAGCCATAATCCGCTGCACCTAGATAGAAAGACTGAAAGTAATCAGTTTTCTCTCTTGTGCAGCAAAGTGCTTTTTGCGGTTTATATACAACCTAGCTAACTATATCTCTGATCCTAGGAGATCACAAAAGATTACAAAAGATTACACAAGATACAATGAGATAAATATG
>JAOWAN010086052.1:0-10121 GCA_028566635.1 Lobelia cardinalis
ATGTAATGTTCCCAATGTGAGTGACATAAACCAATAATGTTACCAATGTGAGTGACGGGTTCAATCGGAGAAAACATCAATTCTTGAAAATGTCTTAAAGGTGAGTAGTTTTTGACCACATAGAGAGACATTGCTCAAAAAATTAAAGGACTGAAGGTTATCCCTGCAGCATGAAAAAAATATATCGTCAAGTTGTGTTTGTGGTGTGTGTAAATTTTTGTAGATCTACCATTAAATAGAGAGAATTAGCATAAATGCAAATCAATGCGTATGGGTAAGAAATATAAGGAGTTAAGTCTATTAGACTTTACTAAGTTTGATTACATTCTACATAGATCAAATGAGGAGCAATTAAACACTTCTAAGATGCCAAAAAAATATTAACTTTGTTTAAATCATTTGAATAACATTCTACGTCTAGCAATCCATGAGGAAGAACACATCTAAGGTATGTATCTAAGAAATCTTACCTTGAGCGGATCATTTTGAGTAACATTCTATGTAGAGCATATAAAGAGGAAAGGCACATAATCAAGTTTAAAGTCGGAAGGTATCGAAAAAATATCTTACCTTGATCGGATCATTTGAATCACGAACAACATTGATGATGATCGAGGCACACAGTGGCTCATCGAAGTGATGTTTAGAAAATGAATGAACTGGGGAAGTTTTTAGCCTTTGAGGACGCCTTCACAATTACAATCGACGGAGATGAAAGGTATTTATAGGAAAATTTAGGGTTATGATGTTAAGGTTGTGTTTAATCGACGATTGAAAATCATTGTTCCCGGTCTAACGATCCAATAAAAAAAGAGAGTTTAGAATGTTTTTCTTTTATAAAAAGGGAAAAATAGAGAGGAGCCTATGTGGTTAAAATCTTGTGTTTTGTCCTCCATACTATTTTTTGTAAGCAATAACCTCCCCAAACTTGTTATGTAGTAGACATTCCCTACTTTTCTCCATTTTCATTGACCAAAGGGTATTCATTGACCAAATTACCCCCATGTTGAAGTAGAAATCAATTACCAAGAATAGAAATATAGAATAAGAAAAAAGATCTAAAATATGTACTTAAATTAAGTTAACGCTAAAGTTTCTGACACTATTTACCTAATTAAGTTCTTATTTTTACTTTATTTCTTTTTCTATTTTCATTCTTGGTTATATGTTTTACTCAAATATGGGGGTTGTTAGGTCATAGTACCTACCTAATAGCACTCAAATATGCATAAATTGTTGTATTATTTTTATGATTATTTTGGTTTGATTACATATGATTTTATGATTAGTACGATTAGTTTTGTGTACTTCATAATTTTCAAGCAATTTAGGCCAATTTATGAGAAAGATCAGTTTTGGAACTTAAAAGGACCGGTCTAAAGAATACTGAAGTTTGAGGATTGAAACTGAAAAACTAGCAGAAGATTTTGTGCCGATTGAGAGCAAGACCGTTGTGCACGCCCGTGCAAACGCCAATTATGGAAAATCATGATTTTACTGATTTTAGGGTTTCGTGGTTGTATTCCCAGGCATAAGAGGCAATACACATAATTGTCATGTTTTTTTAGATTATAGATATAGTGGACTAAATGACCATGAAAATCATGTGACTACACATATTGGCATCAAAAATTGTATATTTTTATATTTATAATGTGTGTAACATTCCTTTTAAAATTATATATTGTATTGTTCAAGCCGCTTTTAGGTTATCTTACTATTATCTATTTTCTCAAGAAACCTGTAATTGCTAGAGTATGAGGAACTAATTCTACATTCTAAGGGATTGGAGGTGAATCTTAATTGTTATATATGTCAATGATATAATTCTTCATATTCAGTTTATGTTCTTGTCTCTGTTCTTGATTGAATTGAATGTATTTTCCTTCAGTTTGTAGTGGTCAATGCAACTTTTAGGATTTATGTAAATTTTACATGTGGATCTAACCATAGAACGTGTGCAAAGCTTGATGAAGATAAGATAGCAATTAACACGATGACCAGCGTATAGCAAGGGTTAGAATTGCTTTAGTTATAATGTTCTTAATGGGTTTATGTCAATTGCATAGGTTCTGGTGACCTTAAGTGCCTAGTGATTCACGAAAGCGAGAACGATGTAGCCCTGATAACGAATCTCTACATGAACAATAGGCAATCACAATAATTGTAACAAATACAATTTAGAAGTAAAACATGAATAATGATTAAAGATGGACTCCATGACCTTAGATCTTTCGCAAATATAATCTTCACAACTTATTTAATTGTGCTTTTCTTAATTGAATATTATTTTGAAACAAACTAGTGCCGCGTTCTGATATACTTAGTTTCAAGTCTTCAGTTGATCGACATTCTGCTTATCACTATCTATATTAATTTTTTAGTTTACTAGAAGTAGAGCTGTACACAAGCCAAGCCAGCTCGTGGATTCAATTCGGCTCGATCCGTTTAGACTCGTCTCGACTCGACTCGTAGAGCTTTAATGAGTCAAGCCAAACACAATTTTTAGGCTCGTCATATTTTGCGAGTCCGACTCGACTCGACTTGTGTGACTCGTGAGCCGACTCGACTCGTTATATTTTACATTTATTTATTTATAATTTATATTAAGTTAAATTATTGTAGTTTGTAAAAGAAAGAAAAAACTTCATATTTTAAAGGAACAAACTTCAATTTAGTCAGTTGTATTTTGTACAATTTATTGGTAAATTATAAGTGTTGATAATTTTTTAAATATAATTATAGATATCTATTTAAGAAAATTTAGGGAAGATCACAGCATAAAATAATAAAATTACAAATTACAATTTGAATAATGATACAAAGTCCAAAAATTTCTATTTTTTCTTTCTAATTTTCATAAATACTTTATAAATATGTGCATTACTATCTACTGCAGTAGGTTAGCCATTATACATAACATAATTAATAATTTTTATAATTAAAGATTCGACAAAATACGTCAAGATCCGTAAAAAAATCCGTCATAATTCGTTAAGGTTTATAAAAATTTTGGCTCGCAAAGTCTCATGAAGGCTCGCGAGCAGCTTGCGAGTCCGTCACGAGCCAAGCCAAGCCCATCCATTTTAAATTCGACTCGAGTTTGTGAAAACTCGACTCATAAAAAAATGTGAAAAGATCGACTCGAATCCGTAAAAATTCTACTCGACTCGGCTCATGTACGGCCCTAACTAGAAGTAAGTAAGCATTATTACTTTTATTCAAGAGGTAATATGTAAGGTATTTCTGAATTAGATGCTAGAATAGAACTTTGTTTCGGATTTATTTTCTCAAATAAAATTTTTTAATGATATGCTTATTGAAATGAAGACGTGTACAAGATTCTTGTGCAATTTGTGGATTAATTTCACATGCTACTAATATGTGTGATGATGCGCACTTTTTTCGACGGTTGGTAGCGAGTTAGGCGACGACGGTTGGCGGTCACAGCGGCTACCAAACCTGCAAGACAAAGAGACACCATTACAGAGCGGGGGGTGGCCCTGCTAAACCGCTCCAACGTGAGAATCAGGCTCAAGTTCAGTTATGAAGCAAGAGAATTCACGGGAGAGTTTAGGGGCAATAGAGAGCGTACCTTGTGCCTACGTGGTAGGACTTGTATTTATAGAAGCTTGAGGAGTCCTTCTCCTAGAGTTTCCAGGATTCCTGGCCGCCTCCCTTAATTAAAGGAGGTAGAGTTTGGTAAGGATTCTGACTGCTCTTCAGATAAGGTAACTCAATAAGAGTTATAATAGGAATATATCTTCTATAAGATATTCAGCATTTATTGAGGAGATTCTCCTTGGTGGACACGGACTCTCGAGCAGGATTGCTTGCAGATGTTGTAGATAGTCGATCTGCTCGCAATATCTCGTGCAGGATCGAGGTCGATATCGCTCGCAAAGTCTCGAGCTACGTTAGTCGTTCGACTGCTCGCCAAGTATCGAGCAATATTGGTCGACGACCAACGAGGAGGTTTCCTTTGGCGTTTTTCCAAGCCTAAGGCAGAGCAATAATGTAGTCGGTAAGGGTTTATGGTCGCTATGCGTACTTACCTTGGTCTTGTGCCCTCCTTGCACCAGGGGAGACTTGCTTCCCCTTATATCGCTGAGAGGCCCCATGCTATAGTGCTCGCATGTCGAGCATATGGATAGTCGCTGGCCATGGAGTTATACTCCAAATATCTTACTAAGTGTTGATCTCTGAATAGTTTTCACCCCATTATCAAGCCCTATCTTGCTCGCTAAGTCATTTGTACTTTTTGGTATCTTCTATGTGTCATTCAAGAGATCAAACGCAGGAACAGATGAATGCTAACAATTTTAACATATAGAGAAATAATGGATATCAGTACCAGTACAACAGTGGATTCACAAATCCAAACTTTCCATATGGAAATCAAGCAACATATATATTGAATCCAACTCGAGCTCAAAGAGCCATATTAACAAAAGAAATCATCCTTGGAAGAGACTCTAGAAAAATTCGTAAAAGCATCCCAAGGAATTCAAAAAGCCAATGAGCAAAGATTTGCACAACAAGAAGCCTCCATTAGGAAAATTGAAACGCAAGTTAGATAAATAGCCGAAGCTTTACAAGCTCATGCAACAGGTAAACTACCAAGCCAACCATAGCAAGCGAAAGTAGTCACTGTTTTAAACACATAAGAAACTATCGAAGAAGAGGTACAAATCTTTCCTAATTTTGATGAAGTTCTGGAATTAGTATTTGAAGAAGAAGAAGAGGAGGAGGAAAAAGGAGGATTCAGTTTGAGCTCTATTTTTGTTCTTTATGTTCGGCCATGGATTATGCTTTGTATAGCCGTTTAAATCCTTCCTAATCAATTCTAATGTGTTCGAGTATATCCCCTTCGTAGTTTAGATTTTCCAATTCAAGTTATCATTGAGTTATCATGTGTTAATTCCATGAACATCAGCTAAGAACCGAAAACAAGGGTTTTGCACCCTATTTCACTATTTTGAGCCAATTCCTCCATCCTCATCTATGTTTCCCTCTTCAGGACTAGGAATTGCCTCTCCGTCATCGGCAATTTTACTACTTTAGGTATAACCAAAACTAACTACTCTTTACGATCACGCCCATGTAAAAAATTACTTCACCATCAATGGATTGAATACCCTCTGTTCCTTCGGCAGAAAACAGGTAAGTGGTATCAGGCTTAAAAGTAGCTACATGCATAGCTATAGCTTTATAAAATCCACCAATAATAATATTACTGGCATTCCTTGCCTGCACCAGGCTAATTTCTAAACCTTTTCAACAAGATAGAAGTCATGTCAATAGGAAGAGAATAATGAAAATTGAACATAATTTCAAGTTCACCTTGAGTAAACTTATGATGGCTATCACTCCTATCATTTATTATATGACCAAGAAATCCATGAAAGTTACGATAGGAAAACTATTTAACAGCAGAAATATTAGCTTTCTTTTCTCATATTCTGCGGGCACGTCCTTCAGTCAATTCTTGTCAAATTCGGCCTCACGACCCTCAGGCAAAACATGAGTGTTCTCGATTGGCCAATGGAAAGTACCCACAATTTGATTATTCGTTGACTCATAGGTACCACCAAGCGAAACTTGAATTCATCGGTACGCTTATTATGGAAAAAGGTAGCAAGACATTCACAAAACATAACTTTAAAACTAGGCCAATCGGCCGAAAGAAAGCTACCAATGCCTATCGCACTAACCCTAGTTCTAACATCAACATCAATACACATAATTTCCATAGTATGATCATTAAAATAACGACAAGGTTAAACATTACGAGCAAAAAGAAGAGTATGCTTAGCTACTTCGATTTGTCCATTCCGATTGGATGATTCGGATATCTCGTGATGGAGGGGAGTGACAAATCCGTTGGTCGAGCGAGGGTTTGGTATCCGCCGGTCCCTTCTAATGGATCCTTCGGGTGGTGATAGAAGATGCAAGTGTACTTGTGAGTGTTTGCGGTCTCTAGGGAGAGGAGGAAAAATTTGAGATTTTTGGAAAGTCGTTTTGAGAAAACTATTTTGGAATAGGTTTTCGCAAGTAAGAGAATGCTTATTCACAAAAGGGGTGACTTTTAAAAGAGATAAAAGGAAGAAACGAAGAGCAAGAAGAAGAGTTTACTTAGCCACTTTGATTTGGTCCATTCCGATTGGATGATTCGAATATCTCGTGATTGAGGGGGAGTGACGAATCCGTTGGTCAAGCGAGGATTTGATATTCGTCGGCCCCTTCCAATGGATCCTTCGAGTGGTGATAGACGATACATGTGTACTAGTGAGTTTGTGCGGTCTCTAGGGAGGGAGGGAAAAATAGAGATTTTTGGAAAGTCGTTTTGAGAAAACATTTTTGGAATAGATTTTCGCAAGTAATAGCATGCTTATTCATAAACAGGGTGACTTTTGAAAGAGATAAAAGGAAGAAATGGCCAAAATCGTTTTTTTGTTTAAACATGCAGTAAAAAAGAGGCCGAACCCTAAAATATAGAATCGTCGGCTCGAAACTTGAGGAGGGTCATGAACGTGACCAAACTTGTGACGCCCCAAAACCCGAACCCCTTTTTCCAGTGCCAAGCCAGGGTGTAAGGGTATACAAGGATCGATAATACACCCAAACCAGCAACATACATGACTTAAATAAACCTCTCATAACATAAATCCTTTGAACTCATTGCCATACTAAATATAATGACACATATCAAGTTGCATCATAGCAAAGCTTAAATGTTCAGTACATTTCATAACCCTAACCTAATCTAGGATCACATTCCTATACAAATGGTAAATACTACAAAAGATAGCTAAAGGGGTACACCCTTACGATCTCCAAAGAGTCTTCCGTTCTATCCTCATACCCTGTATCACCGTTGGGTACCTAATATGTATAGTTTTGAAAATAGTCGGTCAACTATGGCTCAGTGAGGATCTTCTTAAGAAAATTAATGCATAGGTGTCGAGGTACACTTAAACATGCATATAATAGTAGAAGCGTGCAACGGGTATTTATGTCAGCGTGCAGCATAATAAGATGTCACGAACTAGCCAGTGAGTCCAGTAATCATGTCATGTGTCATGAGCAGGATTGTGCATGTCATGTGCCAAGGTACATATATGCAGTGGAACAACATCAAGTAATATAAGCATGCACAAGTATGACCTACAGTCACGTCAAATATCACAACTATCAAATCACATTACGTGCTTTACCAGCACTAGTAAATCATCGTGTAATCGCACTACAGGCCACCCTTATTGCTTCTCTAAAACGGCATGAGCTCGACCACTACGCCAAAACACATATGGGACGGCAGCTCTTCCTTATCACACCGGGGGGACCATGGGGATCAAACTCATGCCCTACCTATGACCCCGCCCGCTAGAGTATTCTTCATACCCTGTCGCATTTGGGGGATTGAGACCAAGGAAAGTCGAGTCAACTAACGGCCCACTGACATTCAGTTGATTACTATCATTACCTTGTCTAGAAGGGGCCGGGCAGGTTCAAAGATACCCGCCCACCATCCCTAATTAGGGAAGCGGTGGTGGACATTAGCAAACCACATTATTTTGCGAGGCCACTTTGACGCCCTTGTATATCATTACAATGGTCCTTGAATACCAATTAAACTCCATAGTGAGAGTCGGTCATTGGAGATGGATAATACGTAAGCTTCATAACAAATCCCAACACAACTATAAGTAGCAATGTGTTATGTGTATATGCATTGAGATATAAGAATACGGGCATGTTGAATATATGGAAGCTCGTCGCTCGCCTTGAGACCATTAAAGTGTGGTTATCTACCGTGAACGTAATCCAAGGTCCCTCGCATTGGTCATTGGGCGATATGGTAATCCATTAATGAGGGAAGCGTGCAATGCAACTTGAACCTTACTTACTGATGCATGGACGTTCTAAACCTCCCCTAGATTTCCTCAGGTAAGATTACATTATATTCCATTTGACTAGTTTGACAAACAGCTACAAGATAAATTAAGATGCAATTGATTCTGATTTTTGCCTCTTGCAACTCGATATGCCTTAGGGATCAAGTGTGGGGTGACAATTAACGCGGTCTAGACAACTATGTACGGAGGGATATCACACACCCTTCAAAATTAAGTATACTAGGGTATGTCCGTGTCCGAGGTCACAGTGTATAAAAATAAAAATAATTAATATAAAAATTAAACATTACAATAGCCATCAAGTAATCTTTACTGATTTATCCTACATGAATTTTCTTAAATGGTTATGGATTATCTAATATTTTGTATTTTAAAAAACTACAAATATTAATTATACATAATTAAATAATTTTGAAAAATATGAATATTAACAAATTAAATTGCATATAATATTTTTATATCGTATTGGTTTGAAAAAAATGCTTATAATAATTACAATAATTACATTAGCTCAGTATCTAGCCCAACTTACATAATACCAACCCACTTAGCTCAACCCATGACCCAATATCTATCCCAACTTACCTTAGACAACCAAATTTAGTCCAATCCACTAAGCGCAAACCCATAGTGAAGATACCAAATAGTACGAGCGACCTCGCGAGCACTTTTGTGCACGATATGTGGTCAAGGACTCAACACTTACCAGGATATTTGGGGAATAATTCCAGGGCCAGCAAGTGTTTGTATGCTCGACACGCAAGCACAATAGCGTGGAGCCTGTCAGCGATATGGGGTAGGAAAAGGCCTCCCTGAGCGCGAAGAGAGCACAAGATCATGGTGACCAGGAGGAAACCTCCTAGAGCGAGCAACCCTGACCTCGATTATGCACAATACATCGCGAGCATATTGAGCAGAGTCACCTACGCGATCTTGCACGAGACACTGCGAGCAGACCGGCCATCTTAGACACCCGCGAGCAGATTCTGCTCGATATAGCGTGTCCAGCAAGAAGAGTATCTTCCCACCGTATCAGAAGATCACAAGAGATCCACTCCCGATATAACTCTGATACGAGTTACCATAATGTGCAGAAATAAAAATCATTGTCATCTTCTACTTCCTCCAAATAAGAAAGGTGCCCACCAACAAGGAAACCTTAGGAGAAGGACTCCTCAAGCTCCTATAAATATAAGCCCTACTCCGTAGGCACAAGGTACGCACTATATTCTGCCCCTAAAACTCTCCCGTGAATACTCTTGTTTTCATAACTGGACTTGAGCCTGATTCTCACGCCGGAACGGTTTAGCAGGGCCACTCCCTGCTCGTAACGGTGTTTTTGTCCTGCAGGTTCTGTTGCCACCGTGACCGCCAACCGCCGTCGCCTAGCTCGCCAGAAAAAGTGTGCATCATCACATAGTATAAAATCAAATTAACCCTAAACAATTTCATTTGATACCTTAACCTCTCTGCCTCGCTCAGTTCCGGCACTTCTCCCTCTTTTCTATCGGTACCTCCCTGTCACTCTCAACCCGCACCGCACTAACGGCCGCCATCGCCGTCATCGTAAACCACCCAACTCCCGAAAGACGTGAACCACCAAATCACTCTTAATCTACTCTCTAAAAAATAACTCTAACTCCCTAGCTACCGCACGCACCAACACCTCAATCACCCCCACAGTCGCCGTCAACCACCCAACACCTGCTGCTCGTAACACCTCTCTCCCTCTCTCTCAAAAAATATATATAATAATCCTGAACTCCCGATACAACGCTCACTGGCTCTCCCCACCGCCACCGCCGACACGAGGACAACCCTCTCTATCTCTCTCCTTTATTTTGAAAAGTATGTCTATTTTTTCTAACTCAATTTTTTTTTTCAATTTCAGTTTGTTTTCCTACTTTCTAAGCTTTTGAAAAATATATATCTATTTACTATTTTTTTTCTCAATTCTTCCTCATTATTTTTTTTACTTTTAAAACTTTTGAAAAATCATTCTCAGAGATGTATTGAAAAAATTATTCGGATCTAATTTTTGTCAGATATGAAAATTTTGATCTTTTCTAATTCTTTGAAATGTTATCCAAGTGTTTGAAACTGTTTTTTAAAAAGTTTTGAAAAGTTTTTTTTTCAACTAAGATTATGAAAATATTTTTCTATCTACTGTTTTGTTTCTACTTCTAGGTTGAAATGAAGATG
>JAOWAN010086063.1:0-10120 GCA_028566635.1 Lobelia cardinalis
GTATGAGATAGTGGAATGCTGACGTGGCAGAGTCTGAAAGAGTATGAAAGAGTTTAGGGTTGGAGATGCCCTAACAATTCGTATCAACAATTGGGTCTCGTCAAGGATTGGCCGGCAAGAAAATATGTAGCAAAGGGATAACGTACATGTTGGATGGAGACGTTTGGATATGACCCTCTCTTAAATGAAGAGAAAAAGGAAATGTGATGATTTGAAAAACATTGCTCAAAATAGACCCACAAAGTTTCTACATTTCAATTAAATCCTCTCCATCCACATCAATCAAATTTTTAACTGTCCAAAAACAACCACTTGACACCTTTTCATTGGAAATGCCCAATTGCAGTTACACCAATCTCAGATCTTTGTTTCCTGTCGCACTCCACAAATTCCCATTTACTTGCTACTAGTATTAATTTCCCATAAATTCACAAGTTAATTAGGGTCGATCACAAAAACTACATAAGTTAATATGAAGTGATATGATACTATTTACAATATGAATATGAGATGATATGAGTTTTTGAATTAAAAGACCAAATTACTCTCATGATATGAAAGGTTTTAATGTGATGTGAAGAGAGAGAATGTGATGTGAAAGTTTTGAATGTGAGGAGAAAATTGAGGAAAGAGGAGAGAGAATATGATGTGAAAGGTTTGAATTGATTTGTGAGAGTGTGTAGGTATAGGAGTAATAAATGGAAAGTGTTTGATATTGATATATGATATTGGATGATATTTGAGTGTGATATTAATGATATTAATGATGTTAACGATGTTGGTGATATAAGTGATATGTGGTAATGTTAGCTTCGTAATCTGATCCTTAGTTAATTGACGGATTACGAGTCCAGTTTCATAACACATGGTAATATGATAATATGATCAAATTCGATCACAAATATAATATTTTAACTCATTCCCTAAGGAATCGTAATATAATTGATCAACTCTTGTATTTGATCGGCAAAGAATGGAATGAAGTTATCATTTTACTCCTTGATAATTGATATTTGGTTTGAAAATACATTTATAGAAATAGAATGAAAATATTATAATACAATTATCATTTTTTCACTTTATGTATATCAATATAAATAACAAAAAAATATTATAATATAATTATTTATAAAAATATATTTATTATAATTTAATATATTTATAATTATAATAATGATAGTTATAGCTATTTATTATAATATAATATAATTATTTATTATAATTATGATTATATTATAATTACAATAATTTATTATAATATAATAGAATAATATATTTATTATAATGTATCATAATTATTTATTATAATATTATATAATATTTATTATAATTACAATTAAATTATAAATATAATTAATATTCTAATAAAATATAATTATTTATTATAGTAAAATTATTATTATTTATAATTATTTAATCTATTATAATTATTTATTATAATATAATTATTTAATATAATTATCGTAATAATTATTTATTATAATATCGATTAATCTCGTTTTAAACCCTAATATTTTTGTGAGGTCGCAAAACAAGCTCCTGTAGACACCCCATTTTTGGACCCTTAATTCATTATTGAATTTCACATAATCAATCATAAATTAATGAGCACACACAAAAACTGTCACATAGTACATATCACTATGTCAGACTTGCATGCACATTGCATTTGGGTATGATTTGAAATGTTGCATTTTAGACTAATTAAAGTGTAACATTTTGTTTTGTAGGAAATGACCAAGACTTGTACACTAAGACATCCCAAGTGGTCCATGACCAAGTCACCATCCAAGAGGACCACCAAGGGACACAAAAGAGGCTTGGGGGACCAAAAAGGAGCATGGGAACCACAAAATTCGGACAAAAAAGGAGCAAAATCGCAAAAGAAGAGAAACAGGGACTCTGGACCGCAACGGTCTTCTTCCCATTTTTCAGCCCTTCTTTGCAAGGGCAATTAGGTCATTATAGGGTACCCTTCTAACTTCCAAGGGCATTTTGATCTTTCTATGATGTCTGAAAACTACCTCTTATTACCATTGACCTATAAATACGCCCTCTTTCATCCTCATTGAAGAGGTTCAAGAGGTTCCAAGAGATAAAAAAGCCCTACGCCCCATTTTGCTTAATGTAAATGCCTCCTTGCAAGCTTAGAGAAAGAAACCATTAGAGATCAAAACCCACCAAAATCCCTTCAATCTTCACATCATCCCAATTAAATTTTCACCTAAGGAAGAATTTGCTTATTAAAAAACCTCCAAATCTCTACACACATAGCACTAATCCACCTTAACCCCTTTGAAGGCTTGCAAATCAAAAGGAGAATGGTTGGATCTTGAGGCTTCCATCTCTACCCTCTCTTACTTTCCACCCCTCCCCCTAAAGAAAGACCCCTTGGGATTAGGTAATCTTCATACATTTAAACTTTATGCAATTTTTTCCATTAATTGTAGATCTAGAATGTAAAAATGTAGATCTCTATCCTATTACTCTATCTCTTTGTAGATCTAGACTTGTATAGATGCTCTTGTATGAAATTTATAATATTTTGCTATATGATTGGGTCTTGATGTCTCTCTTGAGACTCTATTATGAATATGTAATTCTTGATTCATAAAAGGCAAATCTTCATTTTCTCTTTGTGATTGATAATTAAAATGTAAATCTATCTTGTTCTTATGCTTTGAATAAGTGAGGGAACATGATTTCTTAAGATTCTAGAGTGCTTATTCCCCCCTCTCTACATGATTTCTTAGGAGTTCTAAATCTACACATGTTCAATGATGTCTCCTAAAAGGATTTAGAAGTGTAGAATAGGTTCGTGTTTCTTGAGATATTCATGAAAGATCCTCTCCCTTTGGGAGAGTAAATGATGAGAGGCATTGAATTACCATATCCTATCTAAAGATTAGGATAATTCTAAATCCATTTATTATTTTCATTTTATGATTGATTATCAAACTATTGCATTCTTATAGATTTGACAATACCTCCCTCACAATAGTAAAATCCCATGAACATTCACATGACCTCCTAGTTCATTCAATAGTTAGAGAGGAGCATTTAAGGGATGACACATAAAGATTACCAATCTATCCCTCCTTTTGCCACCCATGATTCCTGGACTTCTATGCCCTCACTCTCTTTGTATGCAAATGACTATTTTGCCCTTGCCATGATTTACATGTTACTTCTCGCTAAATATGCCTTATGATACCCATATGAATGCATGTTTGAGTTGACCTAGGAGTTGAGTTGACCACTCATCATCTTGACCATCATGGCACATACATGAAGCTTTGACCAACCTTTATCAAACCCTAAGACAATAATGCATGCTAGATCACCATTTAGAGACCTTTGATTAGGGAAAATTGGGTGATTCGTTAATTTCTTTCCAATTCGTAATTTAGCCCCCAGACCTAAGAATATTTTCAAAATCCAAAGGCTTGTGTTTACGAAGTCTAAAACAAAAACGGAGATGACGACTCTCATTTTCTCAATAAGTGAGTGGTCACTAAACAGAAGCCCAACAACACGTACATTAATTTCTCATATGAAATGCCCGATGACCTATCATCTCGAGAATGCGATTAAGCTTAGATCCTTAATCTGAGAGGGCGCGAGGAACGGGGTTCTCATAGCCCCCTGCTTTTAAAAATTGCCAATTAGGCCCTAGTGCTCAATTTTTGTTGCGAAACAGATCATTTTCGATGAAAACCGTTAAACGCTAACGGAAGTGGACTCACGTACAAAATACGTTTGTTTTTCAAGAGCCTCTTCATCTTTTCTCAATGATGTAAACTATAGGTCCTAAATTGATATAATTAATAATTTTTTTTAAACTAATTAAATAGTATAGATATATTAAAATATTATTAATTATTAAATATACAATTAATAATGTAAAATTAAAAATAATAAAAGATCACAAATCAAATAATCTTTACAACTATTAAAGATTACAAATAAAATTATTTTTACAATTAAAGATAACAAATCAAATAATTGAAGATTACAATTTTTAAACTTGCCCGACTTTAAACATAATTTTGAAATTTCAACAGCATCGTTGGTGAATTTCGACCACCGAATAGTTGTTCCGTTGTCGGGTGTAGCTATAAAGGCTCAGGCTTGTTTGATCTACCACCACCACCCCCTCCGCCGCCGCCATCACCACCACCGTTAGCGATTTTCGACCACCGACAGCAACACCCGACATAATACCACAGATCTTCAATACCCATCACCAATCAACCACCAACAACAAATCTCCAACTAACACCCAAATCAAATCACCATAACCACTATCTCAAAACGAACAGAAACACCATAGACCAATTCTATCTCAAATGTTTACAGAAACCAATCCAATCCACTATTACTACTAATGTGAAGATCAATAGAAAGCTGCAGCTAGCCAATGGAAATAATGCAAACCGTATCCAAACAACAGCGAAGAGCCATCAGGTGTGCACACCAAAAAAACAAAGCCACGGATGATGGTTTTATGTGATTCTTTTCCTTGAATCCTTCTACTCCGATCCCTGCTCTTGAAGTGATTTTGTCACAAACGTCAGCTATGGCTTCAGCGCACCTTCATCATCGATGCCCCTCTTGTCCACTACAACAAAAGTGACTATTTCCGGCACTTATTTTTCAGCATTTATACAAATGCTTTAAATTTCCGGCACTTGTGGTTAAATGCCTTAAATTTCCGGCATTTATAATTAAGTGCCTGAAATATTTCGGCATTTAATTAACTGCCTAAAATGATAGGCACTTTTCCAACATTTAATTAAGTGTCGAAAAATTTAAGACATTTTTCCAGTACCTAATTAAGTGCCGAAAAATTTAAGGCATTTTTTCAGCACTTAATTAAATGCTGGAAAATTTAAGACATTTTTTCCAGCACTTAATTAATTGAAGAGATTTGATTATTATCATTTTAAAAGGTTCAGATTTAGCTAGTTGACAATCATTAAAATTGGGCAGTTAAATATATCATAAATTTTATTAAAATAATAATTATTTATATAAATATAATATTTTAATAATAAAAATACTTATTTAAACTAGCCTAAATCGTTTGTGAAATTAAATTCAACAACGTAATAGTTAGGGAAATGTATATATAAACTATATATATATAGGGTTATAGATTTCATATTTAGGATCGATCATTTAGGTGTAAAGGATTTAGGGTTATACAGGTTCAGAAGAAATTAGGGTTAGCGGAAATATATATATATATATATATATATGGAGGATAGAGTAAAATTTCACATTTAGGGCCGATCATTTAGGCTTAAAGGGTTCAGGCTTAGCATATGTACTACCATTATTATTCGTGATGACGGTCGGGATAGTTTTTAAAACTTCATATATCATAAATGAAATTTTAAACGCTCGTGAAAATTAATTTCTTTCTATCGCCAAAATGACTAATTGATTTAAAAAATATATAATATCACTCTCAGATCAGGAATACGATATGGTGCGATATTTGATTTTAATATTTGATATGTAAAGTGAAAAAGTAGGAGAGAGATAGAAAGAAAATGGTGGGACCTATGATATGTAAAGTGAAAAGGTAAGAGAGAGATAGAAAGAAAATAATGTGATTTCAAATATCAAATATCAAAGAAATCAGATTCATGATTTAAGCATAAGTTATCATGTACTTACCCTATGAGGAAAGCCAAAAATATTATATATATCGTGAAAATTAATTTCTTTCTATCGCCAAAATTACTAATCAATTTAAAAAATTATATAATATCACTAAGTTATTATGTACTTACCCTATGAGTAAAGCCAAAAATATTATATATATATATATATATATGTTAATAAATTGAATTTTTGTATTACTTGATTTTTTGATAATGATGGTTACATATTCGGAATTTAGACCGAAGTAGGTTGTGAAATCGATGGCACGACACATAAATATATTGAATAATTATTTTTTTTTCAAATGTAAATAAATTATTATTTTAGTTTAATTTTTAATAATAAAAGCTAATTAAAATTTAGAGTTTTTTTTTTTGCATAATTGTAAATGTTAAATAGTATTAAAAATTAATTAATTTAAAATTTAATAGATTATAAACACTAAATACGAGTAAACACTAAATGCAAATTGAACAATTTTTTTTTCAAATTAAAATTCATGGTTGCGAAAATATTTTCAAAAAAATATTTTCTTAAAAACTTTGATTTCTTCTCTCCTTCAAAAATCTTTTTTTTCTCTATCTCCTTACATGACGCACACCACATTCACAAGTATACTTGAGTCTACGATCACAGAACCCGATGGCTCTTTGGAAGAGGCATCGGATAACTAAACTGACGCCCGACCAACGAGACTATCCTTCTTCCCCCCATCAATTCAATGGATAAGGGAAGTGTATCCTGGCAACCCGAGTCAATACCAATCACATAGTCTTAGCACACTTCTTGAGACCGACCGGTATATTAGTCTTAGAGATTGTCAATCAATCCAAATGGATCAAAAAAAAAAGAGTCATGGCTTAAAAATTCAAAATGATCACTTATACACAAAAAAAATGCAAAAAGAGTCAAAGTGATCATAAGCCAATAAAGAAAAAAGAGTCATGGCTAAAAGAGTCGAAATGATCACTTATATATCAAAAGTGCAAAAAAGATTCAAAGTGATCATGAGCCAACAAGAAAAAAGAAGAGGGTCATGGCTAAAAGAGTCTAGATGATCACTTATACAAAAAAAAAAATGCAAAAAAGAGTCCAAGTGATCATAAGCCATAGTCTTGGTTCACGAAAGAGTCAAAATGACCACAAAAGAGTCAAATACAAACGGTCATGAACCAAATGAAACATTGACTTGATTGGCAATCTTAGAGACACGACCTAGAATGGTTGGATGGTGGATCCCCGAAAGGGCATAGAACTCTTGCCCAAGGCTTGCCCGGCCTTTGGGGAGTCGATGTACAGGTGAAATACAAGAGGTCTATGTCTTGGAGAAGGAATCTACTATTCCAAGATGTCCATTGACCGAAAACGGACTTCACCCGTTCGGCCTTATTAGGATTGGTTGTGTGTACATCCTTTGCTCTCTTAATATTAAGGTGTCTAAAAAGGAAAACCCACTCAAAACCTTACACACAACCCAAAGCCTTAAGCCTAAACACTTACCCTCAAACAGGTTGGAAGGTGTACTTAAGCCCAAGCTGGAGTGGTCTTGCAACAAGGAAAGCGGTTGATTGGTCAAGTGTCCAAGCTTGCCGGCCCGAGATCAAGTATCGCCACAAGGGTATTCATCTACACCGACTCTCTGCTCAAGTGACAGTATGTCTGACGAAGAAATGTCGTTCAACTCTGCAAACCGCGAAAAGAATTCGGGTTTAGGGATCAGCATAACACAAGAAGGAGAACTAATGGGTAGTCCAAGCATGCCCGAGCCTCCTCACTTGGGGCTAAGCGCCCTCCTTGCTCTACATCCCGATGAACGAAGAAGTATCATGACCGCACTTTCTCTCAGTCTTGGAGAAGACAGCTCAAAAGGGAACCCTCTTCCCTCTCCACAAGTCAAGTATTCCCAAGGGACTTCATCCTCAATGGTCCCTCCTCTCACCAAGTCCAACACACAAGGGGCTCGTCTAACACAAGCCAACCCGGCTCATTTCATCGGCACCTTGAATGGGACAGTGCTCCCCAACACCGGCGGCAACCCTTCCCAAGTACATGCATCCATGGGCGGTCAACCTACCAAAATGCATGGTTCCTATCCCAACGGAAGAGACGACAGCAACATCCGGCCTAGAAACGAAGACTTGTCGACCTCCCTCATCAACAATGGGGGATTTGCTACAAATGTAATGGGAAACACTCAAGCGAGTTATCTCAACTGTAATAGCTTTGATAGTAATCCTTTGTACAGTAATGCCAACCAAAATGGGGCTTACTCTTATCTTGGTGTAAATGAAATGAATCAAATGTATGGGAATCTCAATGTAAATCCCAATGCCGCACATATGTACTCTGCTGTTCCCCAAAATGTGACTGTTAATCCATGCTCGGGGCTTGAAGCAAATGGTCCGCATATAACTATGCCCTTTGTTACAAACGAGGGGCTTCTCAATGCCAATCCCAATGGTCCGAACCCTATGAATTGGGTCACCAACCAAAATATGCCACCACCTCGAGTGAAGAAATGGATATGTTCCTGAATAATATGAAGCCCTTCTACTTTCACAAGATGGTGTGCGGAGGTTACTCTGGGTTTGATTCGCTAATGGTTGCCGGTCTTAGAATTGAAGAATGTTTGAGAATGGGGACGATGAAAGACGATACCTGTAGACACCCCATTTTTGGACCATTGATTTGCAATTTAATTACACATAATTGATTGTGAATCAATAGGCAAACACAAACAATATGTCACATATGGCATATCACATGTTTTAAAAGTGCCCAAAACTGTATTTTTAGGCATGATCACCAAATGTTGCATTTTTACTAATTAAACTGTTACATTTGTTTTGTAGGGATCATAAACTTGGAGGATAAGCAAGGGAGGTGGTCCAAGGAGACAAAACACCAACCAAGCATGATTAGGGAGGGGACCAATACTCCCTAACCACTTCAAACATGTGTGGGGACCACCCAAATCAACCAAAAGAGAGCAAAAAGCAAAAAAAAAAGACATACAGGAGCTCTGGACCGTTGCGGTCCATAACTTCTGTCTCTCTAATTTTTCCCTCTTTGCAAGGGCAATTTTGTAATTATAGGGGACCCTTCTAAGGGCATTTTGGTCATTCTAGGATGACTGGAAACCACCCCTTAGGGTTTCTACCCTTGACCTATAAATACTACACCTAAAGACCTCATTAAGAAGAGGTTAGAAGAGATTGAGAGAGAGAGGAATCAATTGTGAGTGCCTCCTTGCTAAACTAGAGAGGGAGAGAGCCAAATTGGGGATTGAAGTCATAAATTCCATCAATTTTCATTGATTTCTCATTAAACAAGGAAAGATGAAAGGATCTTGAAGCCTCAATCTATCTCCTCTTTGCTTCCATCCTAAGAAAGCCCCCCTTGGGAGTAGGTAATCTCTTAAATCTCAAATCATGTAATTGACTTTCATTTATTGTTGATTTAAAAATGTAAATATGTAAATCCATGCTCTACTACTCCTCTGCTCTATAGATCTAGCTTTATATAAATATTCTTGAATAGATCTATTAAAGGCTCTATTAGAGATTTATTACATATGTGTTTCTTATAGAGATTCTATTAGATCTCTTGATTATGTATGGGATTTTGGTGCCTCTTTGAGGCTTTGTTGAATCTATGTAATAGCTACTTCATTAATGAAATATGTAGCTCTATTTGAGTTTTCCCTTTATTATGTATGATTAGAACTTAGATCTATCATTTAATATGCCTTGAGAGTATGTCTTCTCTTGTGGTTCTAAACTTCTATTGCATGGCTCTACCTAGATCTATGCTTTTTACTAATTTCTTAAGGAAGATTCCAAAGTGATCTTGAGGTGATAGTATGAAATGTGTTCATGAAAATCCATTTGGGCCCATCCCTTTGAAATCTCATTACATTGAATGCATGGATGCTTAATTATGAGATTGGAATCTCACATATTATCTCTCACTCATTCATCTCTTGATTTTCATGAAATTGCTAGTACATGTTAAATAATCATACACTAGTATTTACTCCCTTTGCTAAAATAAATATCCCATGAACATGTATGTTACATCATAGCTCATTCAATAGCTAGGGGGTGATACACATGAAGGATGACATTTGGAAATTTCTACCTTGCTCTCCATGAATCTTGGACCTTTATGCCCTTGCCTCCTAGTGTGCAAATGATCATTTTGCTCTTGCTAGGCCTAACATGCCCTTTCTTGCAAAAGTATGCTTTGTGAGTGCTCATTGACATGCAAGCTTTGATTTGGCCTAGGACCTTAGTTGACCACCCATCACATTGACCAAACATGGCCATTAAATGAAGCATTGACTAACCTTTGACCAACCTTGACCAACCTAAGAGACTATGCATGCTAGAATACCATTAGAGACCTTTAATTAGGGCGAATTGGGTGATTCGGTTCTTCCCAATTC
>JAOWAN010086084.1:0-10117 GCA_028566635.1 Lobelia cardinalis
TCTCTCTCTCTCTCTCTCTCTCTCTCTCTCTCTCTCTCTCTCTCTCTCTCTCTCTCTCTCTCTCTCTCTTCCCCTCTCAAAATTTGCAAAGGAGGCACTCACAATTGATTTCTTTCTCTCTCAATTTTTCCAAACTCTCTCCTCCCCCTTCATGAGGTTCATAAGGGTAGTATTTATAGATTAAAGGGTAGAAACCCTTAGAGGTGGCTTCCAGACATTCTAGAAAGACCAAAGTGCCCTTGGGAAGGTCCCCTAAAAATACCTAATTGCCCTTACAAAGAAGGGTTGAAATAGAGGAACAGAGCCTCTGGACCGTTGCGGTCCAGAGTGGACCATTGCGGTCCAGAAGCTCTGGTCCTTTCCCTTTGCGTTTTTGCTCCTTTTTTGGCCGGGTTTGGTGGTCCCCACTTGGATTTGTTGGAGATTAGGGGGCATTGGTGCCCCCCTAATGATGCTTTGGTGAGTGGTTGTCCCCTTGGTTGGTCTCCTTTGCTTAGCCTCCAAGTTTGCCATTTTTCCAAGCCTATAAAATAAAAAATGTGACATTTTAATTAGTTAAAATGCAACATTTGGTGATCATGTCTAAATTGCAATTTTGAGCAAATTAAAACATGTTGTTATGCCATGTGTAACATAATGTTGTGTTTGTCTATTAATCTATGATTAATTTTATGTGATTAAATCATAAATTGAGAGTCCAAAAATGGGGCGTCTACAACATCCCCCCTTTTTTTCTTTCTTTTGGTTCATGACCATTTTTTGTTGACTCTTTTCCATGGTCAATTTTTACTCTTTTGCATTTGTGATGGCTTATGATCACTTTCTTTTTTATATGAGATAGACTGTTTTTTATATTTTGGAGTGATGAGTGATCATTTGGACTCTTTTGCCATGACTCTTTTCTTTTTGTCTTGTCTTAAATCACTTGGATTGATGGGCAATGCTCGGGGAAAATAGAACCGTCCGGTCACATGGTGTGCCGTAATTCTAAGTGAGCGTTCGACTCGGATTTCCGGGGTATACTTCTCTTTACCGTTGTTAGTGTGGGGAGAAGAGTGATGGAGTTGTTGATTGTCTGTCCCTTCCAAAGAACCATGAATGTAGTGGTGAAAGACTCAAGTTTACTTTGTGAGTGTGTGAAGTATCTAGGAAGAAAGATAAAAATAGATATTTTTTGAAAGATCAAAGGTTTTAAGAAAACATTTATTGAAAAAGTTTTCACAACAATGATCATGCCATCCACATAAGGGGTGAATTTTGAAAGAAGTAAAATGAAGAAATGACCAAAAATATTTTATTTGGTTTTCTTGTTTCATTTTGAGCATGTATGCATGTATGAGCATGTAAGGGTTGATTTTATATTGCTTAGCATGTATGGGGTGATGAAAGCATTTAAAGTGCGGAAATGTAAACGGGAGAGTGGATGAGGTTTATGCCTCGGTACATGCCCAAATGAATAAATAAAAGAGGAAAATTCTATCTACCCTATTATTTGCAAGCTTTTCCTATGCTCCCCATAAATATGGTCTATATGTAAACCTCACATCACTCAACAATTACATGGATGGAAGGGAGTACAAATGATCTTCTTGAATCGATGCCTTGTGACTGCATTTGAATGAGCATTGGGCCTTATCACTCAAAATGGTTCCTATTGGGCTTACCAACCCAAATTGGACCATGAAGCACATGAATGGCCATATATAGGCGGTAACCCCAAGCATGACATGGCAAAGCATACAAATAGGCCCAAGTGGCCCAAGTAAGCAAGCATGAAGCATGTATGTGAACCATCCAAGAGCAATTATGACCATGAGAGACTAAGCTTACAAAAAACACCATAAACTTGAGTTAAGCCCTATTAATTTAGTGTTCATCCCCAGCGGAGTCGCCACTGTGAGAATCCCTCGTTTTCTCTCTTGCCCTCTCGCGGATTAAGGAAATTTCAGGCTTATTCGTGCTTCTTTCGAGATTCAATTTGGTCATCAGGCGCCTCGGTGAGAAAACACTCATGTGTGTGTGTTAGGATTCTCGTTAGTGACCACTCATTTATTGAGAAAATGGGAATCACCACCTCCATTTTTGTTTTAGGCTTCGAAAGCACAAGCCTTTGGGTTTTAAAGAGATTCCTAAGACTGGAGCTAAGTTACGAATTTGGAAGAAACAAATCACCCAATTTACCTTAATCAAAGGTCTCTAAATGGTGTTTTAGTGTGCAATTAGTCTCTATGGTTTGGTCAAGGTTGGTCAAGGCTTCATGTAAGTGTCATGGTAGTCAAAATGATGGGTGGTCAATTTAACTTCTAGGCCAAGTGAAAGTATGTAATCATATAGACATCACAAGACATGTTCAGCAAGAAGTAGCATGTGAATCATAGCAAGGGAAAAATGGTCATTTGCACACAAGAAAGGTGAGGGAATAATAGTTCAAAGATCATGGATGTGAGGGGGACAAGGTAGTAATTCCTACATATCATCCAAAAGGCTTCTCTCTAGCTATTTAATAGCTAAGAGATGTCATTAATATTCATGGGATGTTTTATGTTTGCAAAGGGAGTAGCTACTAGTGCATAGTTTTCTAACATGGAGCAATATTCTCATGAAGTCAAGAGGAGTAATAAAGGAAAGGAAATAAAATGTGAGATTCTAATCTCAAGATTAGGCGTCTATGTGTTCTTCATAATGATCTCTCAAGGAGATGAGCCCAAGTAAGCCCTCATGAACACATTTCACACCTTCATTTCAAGATCACTTTAGAATCTATAGTAAGAGAAGAAAGAGAGGCATAGATCCAAATAGAACCATATGAAAGATCCTTAAAACTACAAGAGAAACCATACTCCCAAAGCATGTATTTTCATTCATGAGTGAAAGGTTACAACATTTCTAATAGAGCCTCTAAAGAGGCATCAAGACCCATCACATAGCTAGAGATATAATAGATCTCATTCAAGGATTATCACATAAACTTAGATCTATGAGAAAATAGCACATGAAAAGAAAAGATCTACATTTTTACATCTGGATCTATCATTAACAAAGGAGAAACATTACATAGATTGTCTAGAATACTCACCTACTCCCAAGGGATTTTCTTTGAAGAGAAGGTAAAGGAGATGAAGATTTGAATTCTCAAGATCCCATGATCTTTCCTTGGACTCCAATCTTGTGCCAAATAGAGGGATTAATGGGGATTTTGAATGAGTGATTTATGTAAGGGATGAAAAGGATTCTTCTTAAATGATTAGAGGTGTTGAATCCTCAATGAAGGATGGAAGAATTGAGGATCAATGGCTGATTTCTCTCAATTTCTCTCTAATGGTTTCTTGCTTGATTAAGGAGGCACTCACATTTATTAAGAGAGAAAAGAGTATAGAGAGAGGGAATCTCTTTATGAGGGAGAATGAGTAAGTATTTATAGGAGGAGGGTAAAAACCCTAGGGAGTGGTTTCAGACGTCCCTTAATGTCCAAAATGCCCTTGAGCCCCTAGAAAGACCTTATTGCCCTTGCTTAAGAAGAGTAGCACAAAGCCGGTTTGTTGCGGTTCACAGTCCCTAATCTTGTTTTTGTGTTTTTTCTTCCCTCCATCCGGAAAGTGGTGGTCCCCTTTGCCTTTTTGATCCTATTGGCTGCCTTTTTTGCCTCATTGTGGGTTGTATTTGAGGGTGACTTGATCATGGACCACTTGGATATCTTAATGCCCAAGTTTTGATTATTTCCTACAAAACAAATGTTACATTTAATTAGTGGAAAATGCAACATTTCAAATCATGCCCAAATCCATTATGTATGCAAATGTAATATGGTGTTATGTGCTATGTGACATAGTCTTGTGTTTGTGCATTAATTCATGGTAAATTATGTAAATTCAACCATGAATTAAGAGTCCAAAATGGGGTGTCTACAGAATGCTAGGAAAAAAAAAACTTGACTCAAAGCATGCACACCAAGTGTTTAATGAAATACTCGAGTAGGAAAAAGTGTGTAAAAATGCATTTTTGTGCATTGCATGATTGTTTTATGACTTGTATGTGTTCAAGTTTCTTTTGTTTTGACTTCATGAACTTGAAAATTTTCCCAACGACAATTTCCATTTGGTGTAGGCCAACGCACATGAACATGCATGTTTTGAAAACGACGCCTTAACAACGCTAGTTTTGCTATGCTTCATGCTTGAAATCATCTTTTTTGCGCAAAATGTTATGCTACAAAAATGATCATTTTTTTAGCTAGACTACATGCAAATGCTATATGTTAAGCATGCATTTCTGCTAGGCATGACCAAATGAAATGCATTTTATCCATTCATGAAATCGAAAAGGATAGGGGATCCACTTGATTTGATCTTTGGATTTGTTTTTGTAGGGCTTAAAAGAGCTCCTAAGTCGTTGTGGAACGATCACCTTGCGAGAGATATGGGCTCTCCTCCCTTCTAAGGGCAAGGAGATGATCACGGATTCACGCCTTGGGAGTTTCTTTGAAGAGGCGGGGACGAAGAAGTTCACTCGCCACCATGATATCATGCTTGCTCTTCGAAAGCGATGGTGGGATTCTACCCACACCTTCCATTTTTCTTGGGGCGACATGACCATAACGCCCACATATTTTTCATTTATCATAGGCTTGCCGACCTAGGGTGAGCCGGTTAATGTTGACCCGTTCTATTTTCGTAAGAAGGTCGACATCTGGTCTTTCTTGGGGACGAACTTCAAGCCGACCTACGACGATATTCGTCTTGATAGTATTAGCAAATACTTGATTGCTAATGCCAAGAAGGTGAGCACCGCGTCTCAAATCAAGTGTTTGATAGGGGTGTTCTCCTTTGGGCTCTTGGCTCGACTCTTCTTTGTAATACGAGTACCATGGCCCGGTTTAGTTGGCTCCCCTTTGTGGTTGACCTCGAGAACTTAGATCGGTATGATTAAGGTGGTATCGGGTTGGCGACTTGTTGTTGGGGGATGGATCATGTTTACAGTAATGCTACCACTAGCTTGCCTGACCTCTTGTTTATTTTGTGCCGTTGGTAGCTTCTTCTCTTTACAAATGTCTTGACATGAGATTTTCTTGTATGTGTGGGCTTACATTCTTCTTCGTTCAACCGTAAGCCTATCAAGGAGCAACCTTGGACGGTGCTGGTCATGTCCATGTGGGTGGACGAGCAGTAGTTGCACAAGAGTGGTTTACGCCATTAGCTCCTCAATGATCTCCGTCGTCTTATTGATGAGCAGGTGGAGAACCCATCTTCTACCCTGGGGACAACATCGGGGTGACTTTGATGGGACCTTGGTGAGGATGCAGTACCGTGTGTGCCTTAGGGCTCTGATCGTTGATAACCTCGGTGAGCGAGTGTGTCGCCAGTGGGGTCCGACTTCTATGTGCCCCTTAATCCTCCTCCTAACATGATGAGCGGGAGGGTTTATAAGCACCCAACTTGTGCCAGGGATGAACTTTGCCAACCATGCAGCTAGCTATGAAGCCTTCTTGGAAGAGCGGTTAGCATTGCCCGTGGAGCCGGCGAGTAATCGCTTGTTCATGCGGCGCTTCAAGGAGACGACATCCTTTGTTGATCGGGAGGGGACCAAGCATGAGGAGGAGCTTAGCGAGCTGGAGATCCCAGAGAAGTACACGATTCCAGGCCATGTTAGATCAGTATAAGCTTTTCGCTTCTCACCTTTATTTTCATGTCTCGTTCTTCTTTTACTGAACACCCTTGATGCTCTTTGCTTGTACGTGTCCATCGGGTCGTACAACAAAATCCACCGTGCTCTCCTAAGATTGAAGGAGAAGTACCTGGTGGCCATGTACAAGGTGGCCGTCATCCCACTTATTCCAATGTCCCGTATTATGTTATCGGTCTCTATATATAGGAGGACAGAGTCCAATACACAAGATTATGCCGTGTGGCTCATGCAGATACTCCACACGCTAGGCCATTACAAATGCTCGGACACATCTCAAGTGGTTGGGAGCATGTCGAGTGGAGGGCCTTCAAAGAGGCCTCTTTGGGGTACTTGATCTTTATAATAGTGCTAGGAAGACAATTGAATATGTAATATGTATATAAAATTTATGAAAGATGTTATGCATGCAACTAATTGTAGTACCTTAGTACTAATGAATGATCGTGCACTTAAGAAATTTATTCAAAATGTGTAATTTTCCCTCCCTTAGTCAATGTCCTGCTAGGTATTCTTTTATGGGGAAATGGATGATTGTTTTGTGACTTGTAAATGGTGTATCATGGTATGGAAGTGTGGGAAATTGTGTGTTGATGTTGAACGGGTGTAAATGGCCAAATTGGGGGCAAATTTGGGTCAAACCCATGTATTGGGGACCCAAAATGGAGTAGTTTTAGCAACCATTAGAACAAAGCTCGCAAAAGAGAGCAAGTATTTTGGACCGTTGCGGTCCAGAAGCTCTGCACCATTTTGAGCCAATTTTGGTGTTTTGTCCTTTGGTCAAGCCTTTTGCTAATCCCTTATAGGTTCTGATTCCCAAGGACATTAGTGTGTATCCAGGATCTTTGAACCACCTAATTGATTATGGGAAGACTTCAGTCATCCTCCCTTGAAATTTTCTTCATAAAAGGGGCCTTTAGCACTATTCCAAGCACACATTTTTCACTTCTCAAGCTCATTTGCTGAATTCTTTCTTCATCTTAAGCCATGTCTAGCTCAAGGCATTCTCTCTCTACCCAAATCTTTCTTGAAGACTATGCGAGCTCTCTCGCTCTTTGGGTTAGGAGCATGACGAAAGGTGAAAAGGGCCATTTCCATGCCCCTTACGGCTTCAAATGTATGTTCGGATGGCATTCTTTGACCTTTGATGCTCGAATGATTTATGTGTTCCTCCAAGCCAACTTGATTCCCATTATCCTTGGGGAAACCTTGCATGGGCTTGATCAATTTAGCTCGGATGAGAGGTATGGCTTTCTTAGGGGAAGCCTTCTCCTTCTCCATATGTGGCTTCAAGAGAATTTCCATGGCATGAGGCCCTTTGATTGGGGGGGGGGGGTCTACCTCCCAAGTGCTAATGGTTTGAGGGGAACTTTCTTCCAAAAGAGTGAGGAGGAATAGCTAAGGTACTTTGCCGATTGATAAACCAAGGACATTGTATGGATGCCACCCCGTTGGCGCTTGAAACGGTTTATCATGTTCACCACTTCCAATTCTTATATGTTCCTTTCGGGTCTTTTCCACTCAAGCCTCTATTTTGGTGGATCACAAGGCAATTCGGTAGAGCTCAAAGGGTCCCTCTTCCGGACTTCCCTCTTCCAACCACGGAGGTCATGGACGTGGATCTTGCAATGAACATCAATGGCTATTGGAATTGGCATTTTGAGAATATGGATATTACGGCGGAAAATCCTCCCGAATCCATTTTCTTGGACGTGGAGTATTTGGGGTGGTTGATCCCAAGGGTTGAAATAAAATATGTTGAGATCATGGTGGCTTTGGCTCCCCTATTGAAAGGTTCCATCACCAATGGAGCGGAGGATCACTTGAGAGAAGCAAATGGACTCCCTTATGTGTCAAGTCACTATCTTTCTTTGGAGGGATTATACCCCAACCCTATATGCATATTTGGCGAGGGAGTTTAGGCGTGGTAAACGCACTCCAAGGTCCGAATGTGCTAGCTCAAGCACCAACCAAGATATAGGTGTATGAAGAAGAAGACATCTGTTATTTTAGGAGGTGACGTGTGTTCTCCCTCCTAGTATGAAAGAAAGCATATGATTAGAGTAATTTTCCCAAGATTTCCATTAGGAGTTTAAATGAGTCTTTGTGTAATAAACCCCTTAGTGTCTAGGGGTAAGTCTTGGGTTTGCCTCAATGTTGTCTTTTACTTCCATGTAGCCCATTGGACCTTTGTAGCTTCTACTACTTGCAATGAAATGGCACCAAGTCTTTGGGGAAAAGAGCTTCCTCTTTTGTTTTTCTTTTGACTCTCTTTTTGGTTCTCCTTGCAATATTATTGAATAAAGAACAATAATGATTGACACAAGAAACAAGACACTTGAGAAAATGCCCCAAGCATCGGATACATTTCACAAAACCCTTGAAGAAGGTAATGTGATAAGCTTTGAGCTTACACTATTGCTATATGTCCCGTATCTACTTAGATGGACTCTTGTCTTAATCCTTATATTTTTGGTGTTTTTAAATGTCTTGCTTGAGCGACCACTCTTGATTCACTCTTCAGAATCCATCTATACCAGCCCCCTCCCCTCCAAACGCCAAAATAAAAAGACTACTTACTGATCCAAGCTCTTTTCCATTTACAAGCATTACAAACTGAGATCAGGACATGGAAGATCTTTTGTGATTTTGGCGAGTCTTTCTTCTTTAGGCTATGAAATCAAGCTATAATTAACTGCCTTATATTTAGGATAGTGTATTTACAAGCATAAATAGAAGCTGCGATAAAGAAGCTGCAAAGTCTACTTTGATTTAACTAGATATATTAGAGAGAGGTTTGCACCTGTCTGTGATCGCCGGTGATGGGTGGTCGACGGCAGTGGCAGTTGCAGCAATTGAACCGCAACGTAAGCTATGGCAACATGAGAAGTATGGGTGTTTGTACGTGTGTGTCAGGAGATCTCAAGTAGATGGACTTTATTTTTTGGGAGGGAGGCTGATGCTTGTTTCAAGAACCCAAATTGTCAAAAGAGCAGGCAGCAAAGAGGAGAGGGGGGGAAGGTGAGCGAAGTCTACTTTAATTTAACTAGATATATTGTAGTCAAATGATCCTAAGGGTATGTTTGATAATCCTATTCCAAGTCTATATTATAATATTTTAAGAATTTAAGTGTATAAATATTAAAACTAAAGTATTAAAATGAATATATAATAATGGAACGAAAATAAAAATTTAGGAACGATAAGTAAAAGGATATTTTAGTAAAAATAAAGGGCGATAATAGAAATTTTGACGACGGTAAATAGCAACCCAAAGATTGAATTCAATGAAAGATAAAAATCTTGATCCAACTTTGTGTAAGCTGCATATTACAGTGGGGTAACAAAAAATATATCAATACAGGAAAATAAAAAGAAATTCAAAAAATACAGCTACACTTGAACAGCAGTCTATGATGTCCACCAATCCCCAATTTCAGTTGCATTTAGATTTAACACATGAGTGTCATAATACACTGATGACAAGAGAATAATAGAAAAACTCCCGCCCCAACTAAAAACAATAACCATGGAGCTTTTGGATTTGATGCGCGACCCATGATTTTTGGCAAGACTGCGCCAAGTACCAGAACAAAACAACCGGATACAAAGGGGACTATCACGTACTATATTCAAATGGCTGTGGTGGCTGAGGCTCGTCGTCTACCGGCATTGCTGTTGCATTGGCTGACCCTTGCCCAGTGGCTGATGCACCAGCAGTGGTTGAGGTTGTTGATGAGGATGCATCGGTGAGAGACAATACCTCTGGTTCCGTAGGGGACAAGTCTTTTAAGAGAACAAAACCCGATGCAGCTGACTTCACTGGAACATATCTGCTTTCTTCCAGGAATCTAATGAATTTCTCTTGAGCAGGAACAACCCTTGCAGGATTTGTTAAAATTTCAAACGATGACTCAGGTTCTGCTTTCTTTTCCTTCTCGGCCGGTCCATCCACCTGTCAACAAAGGGCAAGCATAAAATCCCTTTCAACATCACCAAGAGTAAACATAAATTTCATCATACTAGTGCATCATCTTGGCAAATTGGTAAATTGAGCAGGCAACAGATACCAGCATTCAGGATCATCAACATAATTATCTAAGTACTTAACACACAAGCACCCAAAGCGTCAACAAGCAGGTGATAGAAATGATCAAAGATGCCACAGCAAGTAGAGAGACTACAGGCTGGTTATTTACCTGCATGGTATCACCGTCCTTGTCGCTGGATTTCCCTTTTCCAGAACTCGAGGCAACAGAAGCTGGATCCATGGAAAACTTCTCTAAGGCCTTATCAGCCTCTTTCTTACTAGCCCTAGCCTTGGCTCTTGCTGACATTGACAAAACAGTAGTAGGAAGTTTAACCAATGATGTGGCTGCTGGTACAGTTGTCGGTCGAGGATACTCGAATAATGAAGGTTCTGCATGTGACAAGAACT
>JAOWAN010086105.1:0-10116 GCA_028566635.1 Lobelia cardinalis
CAATCTTTCACACAAGCATGAGCGGTCACGAATGAGAAAACCCGCGCGTTGTACCAAAGTTCTCATCGCACAAAAGAAGCCCGTTTCATCCGAGAAAACCATTTTATTTCGTGGGCGTCGAGAACGGATCGGGGTTCTCACAAGTAGTAATTTAGTTTAGATAATCTAGTAGTTAATCAAATTACTTTTCGTATCAGTCTAGTTAGTTTCGTTTTGTTTTAGCTAGTAATATAATTAGTAATTTCGTATCAATTTAGGAATTCACTTTAGAAGTATTTAGATAGTTCATGCTAGGTCGTCCTTCTTTAAAACCGTATATCATAGAACCTATTGATAACATTCTTAAACGTAGAAGAAACAAAGGAAGAGAACTAATTAATTATAAAATGACAAAAATATCAATAGTACCACAAAGAAAGATGAATGACTTCTTTAGTCCTGTAATTGAAGAATCACCGTTATGTCTAGTTTTGTCTAGAGCAACAGGAGATTATGATTTAAAGAATACTCCTTATAATATGCTCCCTTCATTTCATGGCATGACAAATGAAGATTCATTAGCATTCATGAGTAATTTTGTGAACACAGTTAATAATATTCCACTTAAGGGATTAACAGAAGACCAATTAAAGATGAGATATTTTCAATATACTTTGAAAGATGCTGCAAAAATATGGTTTATGTCCTTAAGTCCAGAAAAGTTCAATACTTGAAAAGAAGTATATGATGAATTTGTTTTCAAATATTATCCACATGACAAAACATCCTCCTTAAGATCAAAGATAATAAAATTTACACAGGAGCCTGGTGAAGCTTTTCATGAAGCTTGTGATAGATTTAAAATGTTATTAATACAATGTCCACATCATAATTTATTACCAAAAATTATTAATTAATCTTTTTATGATGTTCTAACGCAAAATAGCCAGATAATGGTTGACAGTGCAGCAGGTGGATCAATTGGAGAAAAGACTGCAGATGAAACCAAAGGTATTTTGGAGATGTTAGGAAGAAATTCCCAACAGAAGAGCTCAAGAGGTAAACAGCAAGGTATATATGAATTAGATGGAAAAACTGAACTTGCTAAACAGGTTTCTAATTTAACATCTCAGATAAAAGCAGTTAACTCAATGCTTACAGAATTGAAAGTACCTACTCAAGAATGTTGTGCTATCTGTGGTTTAAATTCTCATATTACTAATGCATGTCCTTTAAGAGAATTGACACAGGAACAGGTACAAGCAATAGGAAATTTCCATATACAGAAAAATATTGGATACCAGTATCAATATAACAGCGGTTACAAACATTCGAATCTGTCATATGGGAATCAAAGCAACATTCTAAATCCAACTAGTGCCCAGAATGACACACACTATCAACAACCACCAAAGAAGTCATTATTAGAAGAGGCATTGAAAAATTTTATTCAAGTATCTCAAAGAGTGCAACATTCGAATGAGCAGTGATTTACACAGCAGGAGGCTTCTATCCGAAAGATAGAAACTCAAGTTGGTCAAATAGCGGAAGCTCTACAAGCACACTCTGCTGAAAAATTGTCAAGTCAGCCAGAACAATCTAAAGTAATTACGGTAGTACCAGATGAAAAACCAGACACATCAGAAGAGGTAAGTTTCTTTCCAAACTTTGAGGAGGTATTAGAATTAAATTTTGAGGATATACAGGATGAGAAAGAAAGAAGCAGTATAGAAACAAATGCTAAAACTCATTCTAACCAACTCCCACCTAGAATTCCAATACTTAAGGGATTTACAAAGCTACGTTTAGAAAGGGATCATAGGTTAAATAAAATAGCAAGTCAAATATCAAAAATTAGATAGGAAATCATAATGAGAGAAGAAATGTCAGAAAAGGTAAAAGATCCTGACAGTTTTGATATAAACATTAAGATAGGGAAACATTCACTCACAAGAGCTATGCTTGATTTAGGAGCAAGCATAAATACTATCCCCTATCATACATATAAACTGTTAGGTATTGACAAGCTTAAGGAAATAAGACCTACAACTATGAGAATTTAATTAGTTGATCAAACTGTGAAAGAGCCACTATGAGTTATTGAAGATTTAGAAGTTTATATAGAAAATCACAGAGTACTCACGAACTTTGTCATCATAGCAACTCCTAAGGCCGACCCCAATATTGAACGTGTGCCTATTCTATTAGGAAGACCATTCATGTCAAAAACTAGCACGTGTATTGACGTAAAAAATGGAAAAGTGATCATGAATCTACAAGGTAAACTGGTATCCATATTAGTATTTAACTTTATAAATAAACCTTTAGACACTAGACAAACAGATGATTCACAACCTATGTCTAAGGAGCAACTCATAAAGACTATTGAACAACTACTAAAGAGTGTAATGATGATGATTGATCAAAATGGTTAACCTGACCAAGTAAACTGATTCGAGCGAACGACATAAAACAAAAGCGTTGAATGGGAGGCAACCCATTAATATATATATATAATTTATTTTATTTTTACTTTTCTATGAATACATGTTAATGCTCTGCGATTACTAGTGAATTAATTTTGCAGACACGAAAGAGTATACAGGTAAAATGTCAAGCTGTGCCTTTGAAAACTGTATGGAATTGTCTTTTGATGAAGTTAACTGCAAAAATCCTGGAAAACATCGAGTTTAGAGGTGGCACGCCCGTGCCTCTTGTTGGCACGCCCGTGCCAAGCACTCTGTCAACAGGCCTAAAATTTGGGAAAGACAAAATCCATCAGGGTACGGCCGTACCACCCTCGTTTTAAGAAAACTGCAGGTACGAGTTTTTCATAATTTTTTCAAACCCAAAACACCTATACCTGTTCTTCAGCGCCGAAAATCGCAATTCTTCACTAAAACCTCAATTTTCAACCGAATTCGCTCAAATTTCTTGCAAATTCAAGCTTGCAATCATCTCCTAAACAAAACCTAGCAAGAATTTGAATCGATTATCCGTTAAATCACTCAATTTTGCATCACCCACTTACATAAACCCTAGCTTTTCAAAAAAACCCAATTCTCTTCATATTGCACTATGTCTTCAAGAGGGAACAAGAGAACAAGAGGGCAATCAAGCCAAGCGAGCGGACAATGATTCAACCTTGCTCGATATCCGGCTAACATTATCGGATTGAGTGGTGCCGAACAAGAAAGGTACAATTTACTTGCCTCAAGAGGGGTAGCACCTTGTAAGTATTTTGACACTTACACTATGCAAGTTATGCCCATTGAGCTTGATGTTCGCTCTAGGGTCCAAGCTATGGGTATAGGTAGTATGCTTTCGGCCGATTGACCTAGTTATAGATTAATGACTTATGAATTTCTTGTTTCTTTTGAGTATAATCATCGTACCGATGAGGTCAGGTTCCGGTTGGCTAACAGCGAATTTGTTTTGAGAAAGAATGATATTGCTAGTTTGTTCTATTGGCCAACCGAGAATACGGTGGCGATGCCGAAAGGCACCGAAGCCGAATTCTGGAACGTTTGACTGAGGGACGTGTTGGTGATTATCAAGCCAAGCGTGCTAACATCTCCAATATGAGATGGTATTCTTATAGATATTTTCATAGAGTGCTTGGTCATACCATGACAGGAAGAAGCAATAGCCATCACAAGCTCACTAAATGTGATATTGCTATATTGTATAATTATCATTTTTCTCTGCCTATTGATTTTACTGCTATATTATTGCAAAGGTTTAAGCAAGTTCAGCAGCGAAATACCGGTAATATTGTTAGTGTTGGTTTCATAACTGTAATTGCTATGCATGTTACAACATTTAACCCTGCTACTACTAACCTTGTCACGGTAGAGGGAGAAAATGGCATACAGAAAATAGATGGCATTTTGATGGCTCACATGGGCTTAATAAGGATTGGAAGATCAGGTCAATGGCAATTTGTGGAGCGTACTGAGAACCCGATTGATGGTGATCAAGATGAGGAAGATAATGACGAGGATGAACCACAGCACCTAGGGTTGGACGAAGGTGGCTCGAGCTTTCAGCCGGGTGGTTTGCATTCGATGCCCGAAACTCCCCAACAACAATAGGGTCAATATCAACATCAAGGTTATGGGCAAATGTCCAACTTTGATCAATTCTACGATGAGTTTGGTACGTTTCGTCAAGAAACTAACCAATGACTTGACCGTTTTGGTGAAGAGATCTCGGCTACACGCCGGTCCTTGGAGCTGCAATCAAAGAAATTGGCTCAGTTCTTCGCATTCATGCAGTTCCACCCGCAGCCTCCACCCCAATAAACATTGAAAGGTATCATATTCTTTCCTTGACTTCATTTCTATGCTTAATTTTATTATTATGCCATCGAGGGTGATGTCAAGATTTAAGTCTGAGAAGGAATGAATATGTGTATTCATAGTTTATTTTTGTGTTTTTGGGCATTTATTTTAAAAAAAAAAAATTGACTTATTTTGTTTTTTTTTTAAGTTGACAAGGTGCTTTAGCCCATAAGTACCTTTGTTTTTTTTTGTGACTTATGCTAAATAGTTGTGAAAATATATGTGGTTATCTGATAAGTTCCCATGTTTTGCTAAGAAAGTAGAGTAGCAATTCTTTAACCTTTTTTTTATATAGTCTAAATTTTTAATTGAAATTGATATCCTAAGTTGCGTGATCCCCTTCCTTCAATAGACTGACCCGTTTGCATCAGTCATTAAGAGTTTGATTCACTTGAACGCACACGAGCACGCTGGTACTATGTAGAGAGCAGGCAGATGCAGATAGGGGAAATAAGGATGGAAGGTCTGTATGATTGCAAGAAAGAAAAGTGAAAATCGGGGTTGGAATAAATAAAGTACAAAGTGTACATCCCCCATGGCATGAAAAGGAATCAATAAGAAAAAGGGATGAATTCAAAAAAAAATATATGTAAAATCCCTTGTGCAAAAGAAAGTGAAACAGCCACCCTTTCATGTCAAAAGAGTGCTAAATTGCACCACGGTGATTGTTTGTGTTATGCACAAGTCACTTGGCAAATTAAAAGGACATATTATGCAAGTAGGGCATCATAACGAATCAGACAGACTGAAAATACGGAAATAACCTTGACGCTGATTTGACGCTCTTGAAGTGGTATCTAGCAACATTAATATAGGTGAAGCATTCTCTTATTTCTGACAAGAACTTTACTGATAAAGTAAATTGCCTATTTCTAGTATAGATTACAATGTTGGGATGAGTTAAGCTACTTTTATGTCGTATATCTGTGGTGAACTGTGATGATAATTGTATATATGTTTGCACTATTAGTATAAGGAATTTTGTGGGTATATTCACTACAAACCCTCACGAGACACAACTCATCTACTAGAGTTAATCTAGGGGTTTAAAGGCTTGTTGCACATGCTAAGTGCAACCGTGATTCCTACGAAAGTGAGTTAGGATTCATTTTATGATTATTTTATGTTTTATTTTTACCGAGGTGGCCAAAAGGCTAAGTTTGGAAGTGTTGACAACACTCAAATAGGTATTATTTTAGTGCTATTTTTATGACTATTTTGGTATGATTTTATGAGATTTTATACTTAAAATGATTAGTTTTGATGAATTTCAGGAATTCTAAGCCAAGGAAGAGAAAATATGAGAAATAATACAAAATGGAGCAAAAAGGGTCGAAAACTGGAAGCGCAAAGGCGGAAGAAGGAAATACAGAAGATTTGTACGGGATTTTGGACAGACTACAGGGCACGGCCGTGCCCTAGCTTGGCACGCCCGTGCCACTTATGTACGGGGCTTCGAGCTTTTCTGTGTAATTAGGGTTTTTTGGGCTTTCAGTAGGGTTATCTGGCAGTCCTATAAAAGGAACTGTTCCAGCAGCTTTTAGGCAATAACATCACTAGGGAGAAACGATGTATGTTCATATAGTTCTTTGTGTTCAAGAGATTATGAGGAACTAATCCATTCTTCTAAGAGATTGGAGGTAAACCTTAATTATTTTTCATGCGTATGAGATAATTCTTCCTATTCAATTACTGTTCTTGTCAATCTTCTTGATTGTATTGATTGTCTTATGTTATTAACTTGTAGTGGCCAATGCATGTTAATGATATATGTTAAGAGTTGTGTATGAGTCCTGTGATCGGAAACAACACACAAGCTCGATCAACGAAGGAGTAACAAGTGTTATAGTGCGGTACAGCGTATAACATGCGTTAGGGTTGTCTTAGTTCTTTTGTGCTTAAAGGGTTTTCCGTGCGTCTTATATTACCGTGACCTTAAGTGTTTAGAGAAATCGGAGAACACTGATGTTGTACCTTCCGACAGGAAGAGCAAGTGTATCACTGTTAAACAGACAACTGCGAGAACAGAAATTGATAATATTGTGAATTGACAACATGAATGATAATTAATTGTGGACTCCATGAACTTAGATCTCTAGCAATTGCTGTTTTACACCAAACTCCATTTATTAGTTATTCTGAATTCGTTAGTATCTTGACTACTTTACTTAATCCAAGTCTTCAGTGGATCGACATCCTATTTACCATTATCTGCATTAAACTAGTTCATTGTAATCCTAGTAGTAAGTAGGTTAATATTATTCTTTTTTGAGCACCCACGATAGTGCTGTCAGACTACAAATGTCACTCCTTTAGTTAATTTATAAATACTATTATATGTATACATATATATGTATATATTATGCAAATAAATCCTCAAAGTGTGAGATTAATCTCCCATCTTTTGGTTATGATTGAATATCCTTTCTTCATCTTTTTTCTTTCAAAATAATCATTAAAGGACCTAGAGATTTAGGAATGCATGTTTTCATAAATCTCACAAAGATTCACTCCTTTTCTTGAAGTCTTTAATGCACTAAGAGTCAATCCTAATCTAGTGATAAAGGTCATCTTCTTTTTTAAATCTTAAAAATACATTTTCTTGCAATTACTAATTTTTAAGCATTCTTATGCTTACAAATATCCTCTAAATGATAGTTTCATTTTCAAAGTCCTTCCATGACTTGGATAATGATACTTGAAGGATGATAAAGAAAATGAGTACTACTCCTATGTTTTTTTTTTTTTTACACAAAAGCACAAACATTGTCTTCTTACTTACATAATTAAAGTATACATTCTTTCTTCTCATTATATAATAAAAATGTAAATACTTTCTTTTTTTCACATGACTAAATGTGACTCTTTCTTGCATGACTAATAAAATGATGATGAGACCATGCTCACTTTTTTGCATTCTTCTTGAATCCCATGTAAATTAATCAACCAACCAATTGACCGACCAATAGGAGACATGCATGCTAGAACATTATTACGAGACCGAAAGGGCGAATTGGGTGTCTAACCCCTTTTCGATTCGTAACCTAGCCCCCGGACCTACAATCTTTATACATTTAAAAGGCTTGTGCTTCCGAAGTCTTAAACACAAAACAGAGGTGGCGACTCTCAATTTTTTAAATAAGTTGAGTGGTCACTAAAGAGAAACTCACGTTGCACCAAAGTTCTCATCGCACACGCCCGATGACACGTATCATTCGAGAAACACCTCGATTAGTGCTTCATTAATCTGATGGCATCGAGAACGGGGGTTCTCACAAAGACTTATTTTTGACACGCACGCCGCCTCTGCTGTCCTCTCGGTTTGGTTTGGTCTGTTATATGTGAGTGCTTGGTGTTGGTCCCACTTAGCTCAATATAGGCTAGAGGGGGGTGAATAGCCTATTTAAAATTTTCTATCTAAAAACAGTTATAGAAAATTCTCACCCTTGACTTAATGAAGGGGTTTTAACACAGCGAAAGACTAATGAATTTACTAAGTAATGATTCTGCTTAGAAAGATATTGAGAAAAGTTATGCTCAGTCGAATGCCTTATGTGGAAAACAGAGTCCTCTGATCCTGGAGGATTCAAGATTTCCAGACAGGATGAAAGTAATCAAAACAAAAGGAAATGCTGAAAGTAAAGCACACAGAATATATAGAGGTTCACCAACTTACTGGCTAGTCCTCTACCAAGCTGGTCAGACTTGGATTTGTGAGAGAGATCAACTATTTATCCTATCTATTACAAGTGTCAGCCAGCAGCAAACATGGGCTGCAGGCCTTTACAAGAAAAGAAAAGATAAACAGAACACTCCCAAATAAATAACAATACAAGCAAGTTGACTGGTGTTTTGTGAGTGTGTGCAGTTAAGTGTATACACTTACGTGAGTGTTTACAATTCACCAAACGGCCTCCTGGGATATCCGTGAGGGAGGCCTTCCTAAGTGTTTAATGATTACAACAAAATACTACTAAGATTTGGCTGATAACAGTAGGGGTTGGATCTATAAATTTTCTATCTCTAAAAGTGATCCGAATGCAGAAGTATAAGAACTTAAGATTCAGATCTCTTTTTGGCAAAGTGTTGGCAGCTTCAGAAAATCAACCCAATTGCAAGTTGTGAAGTCCTTCTCTATTTATAGGCATTTTCTATACTTCGAAGGACTCCAAGGGATCTGTCTCAGGACACGTGTTGAATGTTGACTCGGTTTGTTATGCGCTCAGTACTATGTATTGTCTCTTTTGATCTGTCCAACGTTGTAGCACAATCTTGTCTGCCATGATCTCTGTCCTGACTTTTCAGACGATGACAAGTGTCCTTGTAGCCGTTGTCCTTCAAAGAAATTTGAATTTAAGACTTGGAGGCAACGAAAGGATAAGCAAGAATTGTTCATTGGAGATTCTGAACGGAGCACTTGAGTCGGCAGCCTTCACTGAAAGTCTTCTAAAGAACGGAACCCTTCATAATTGAAGTCTTCCGACAGATACCTTTAGCTTGTTAAATTACTGCTCTACCCCTGAAATAGTTTGGAACGGATACCTTCCTATTACATAGCCATGAAAAAATTTGTTTGTAAGTACTAGATTGTTAAATGTCCATTTATATTCATAGGCTTGAATACGCGATAAATAGACATTTATATTAAATCTGTAAAGGCAATTAATCAAATCTATAAAGAATAAATCCTAACACTTGGCTCGTAAGTTAATATAGTAAGCTGACGAACTCTTTTATAACTTTCTAATGGGTCTGCTTGACCAGTTAGAGTTAGTAACTCGTTAGGAGTCTATCTGTTCATATTCGAAGTTCAACCTTAAGTTGAGAACCGAAACTTGGAAGGAATCTTATTATCTTCAGTTATATAAAGCAAATTGAGGGAAGGGTCTGATATATACTTGTCAGATCCAAAATATTTCTCCCTCTCTTTAGTAAATTGTTTTTCTCCTCCCTCCTCCCTATGATTTTCTCTGCAACATAAATCAGATCCTATTCATCTCTTCAAGCACTGTCAGTACGTGCTACACCGATCGTGTAATCGAAGGAGTTCTGGGTAGCATATTGTTGCGTTTAATTCGATAGCACTGAAGAGCAATTTTGCTTTAAGAAAATCATATACAATAAGATATCTTTTATAGGTTTAATACGAGTTCTTAAGGTCTTAATCGAGGTACTGTTTCACAGTTTCAGATTATTCATCTTTCTTCTATTAATTTATGTATGTACTAATTTTACAAACAGTCTTAAAGTGAAATTCAAAGCATTGTTAGTGCACATTCAAGGAAAACTTTGAAACTGAATTATTTCGATTTGGGAACCCTGGACGAATTCAAAAAACATCAGATGTCATAATTTAATGATTCTTTTTAGAAAAACATTTTTCATATAACACTTTTTGAACTTTTTTTCTATCACTTTCTTAAAACTCTTTTTGAAAATTTTTATTTTCTACATTTTCTGAAATTTTCTGGTTAAAAACTTTCCGCCTCCAAAATTATTACCGAAATTCACTTTACCCCCCAAATCCAAACTTGGTTGTATGACACTCAATTTACCCCGGCAAATACTATATACAGGGAACGTTATATACAGGGAACTAAATAATTACAAAGCTGCCCTTAGACATATCCACGTCTAACTCCACACTTCAACTCCCCAAAGCTGAAAAAAATCACGCACTCTCTCTCTCTCTCTCTCTCTCTCTCTCTCTCTCTGTGTGTCAAACTCATCTCTTTTTCCTCCTCAGACAGAAATTGCATCATCATCGTTTGTGGTTTCTGTTTCTGGATAAACA
>JAOWAN010086136.1:0-10115 GCA_028566635.1 Lobelia cardinalis
TAGTCGGACCACGAAGGGGGAAGTTTATCGATGAGACATGACACCTTATAATCATCACTAAGTGTGCTCCCTTTAAGCTCTACGACTCTTAGATGATCTTGTAACTCATGAATTTGATCATTTATAGACTTGCCATCCATCATCACATACTTGTTAAAAGAAGAGGCATTAAAACGATCTATACCCGCATCATCTATTCCATACTCGGCTTCTAGGGCATTCCATAATTCCTTAGCATTTTTTGTATATTGATAAACGTCGTAGAGACGATCGGAAAGGGCACTAAGGATTCTATTACGACAATGATAGTCAATTTGAGTCGGAATATACCAAGACGCACTAGCATTAGACCATTCATTACTATTCTCCTCAATGGCCGATATGAATCTTAACACGGTTAACCAATAATGTGCTTGGTTTTTCCGTCTCTTAAAATTTTGGCCATTAAACTTTTCGGGCTTAACACTATTGGTTTTCTCAAGATGTGCCATAAATTATTTTAGAAGTACTAAGGACAAGCAATTAAGTGTGAGAACAACAAGTAAAACTCAATAATGTGTTGGAGTATATATTCTGCACTAGTACTCAAATGAATAGAAGAAATAAATCAGAATAAGGCGTGTGCCGCCACCAATGAAATTACCCGTTTGTGAACAACTTTGAAAAGATTGTGAACTTTCAGTTTTGTACTTGGAAAAGGAAGGAAAAAAAAATCTCTACGATCAGACTTTGTGAGTATTTCCTATTTGTCATTTGACTGAAATAAACTTGATTATAAAAGCGATTCACTTGATTAGTGAAGTTAGTATATCACAATGAAGCAAGTATGATAAAACAGGTATATTACAAAAATTTTCCCTTCAAAGTTAAAAGGATTGAAATTAATCCTGATTGGTACATAGAATTAAGGAATTTTTGGATTAGACTAACGGGCTGAGGTTCACACAAGTAGATTTTCTCCAACTTTAATTCGTTTAAATATCTATATACCTATATATATATATATATTTATATATATTTATATTTATAAAACTAAACCACAAGTAAGCAGTGAGTTGGAAATTTTAGTGTTTTCAAAATTGAAGTTCAGGAATACTGTAGAACGATTTAAATCGTTCACGGAAAAATTAAGAAAACAAATCGACAATGTACACAGTAACGATTTTAGATTGTTAGAAATATTATCACAATAACAATACTCAAAGCAACAAATATATGAGTTTCAATTTAAAAGAATAATCAACATATAAATATATATCATGTAAATTAGAACTAGTATGCAAAATAAATTCGGCAAGAAGGAAAATTTGACCTGTGAGTATGCGGGGTTGTCGCTGTCCTAAAATCGTTATTGTATCCCTACGTGCGGGTGCCGACGATCAATAACGATTTCAAGATAAAACCCAAGCTCTCAGCATGTCTTCTCTAGGTGCACGTCTGTATGAAAACAAAGGAACTTGTCCGATCAACGGTTATCCAAAACTTCGTAAAATAGTATCGATAAGAAAGAAAGCTATAGATTGAGTGTGTATTTTGAAGGCTGATGGTATGTATCAAATAAGAAGCAAAGGCAGCCCTTTTATAGTGTTTGTGGTCACAGAGTTACACATCCTTGGTCAAACACATTTAAATAAATTTAAAATAAATAAATGGAAATGAATGAAAATAAATAGAAATGAATGAAAATAAATTAGAATGAATGAAAATGTTACAAATAAATGATTAATTTGATGTTTTAAATCTTATAATTACAACGGTTACTAGTATTTGATTTAATCGAAGTCGAGCCAAATCATATTAGTCCGTTTGTGATGTTCGTACTTGCCTAAGATCTTCTTGAAATCTTTTGCATTTCAAATGATTGGATGAAATATAATTAATTAAATCTCTAATTTGGACATTAGCAAATCACGAACGTTAAAAGTACGCATATGACTATCCCAAGAGTTCAGATCTCTTATGTTCCATTTGATGTTCCATTTTTGATATTCAAAATTTTTATTTTATTTAATCTCTTATTTTTTGTACCATTTTTTTAAAACACCATCTTAACCGTTTATTAGATGATCATAATATTTTAAATTTTAATTAATGGGGTATGTATAGATGTTTCAAAAACGTGAGACACAAGATGAGACACCTAGTGAGAAAATAAATCACGATTCCCCACTTCTTGTTCTACTTTTCTAAAACTTTATCTCAAAATTTTAAAAGATGACCCCAAAATTTAAAATTTAAAATTCTAGCATATGTGTCCATTAAAATTTTAAAGTTTAGCATATGTGTCAGTTTTAAAATATTATGCGATAAAAAATGAGATATTAAATGAAACAAAAAATTTCCGATTTCAATCCTAATCATGCATTTTTTCGTTTTAAAAAAATATTTCTTTTTTAAATATTTCAAAATAAATGTTCTATTTTTTTTTTTTTTTAAAAATTTGACATCATATAATGAATTGTGATGACACACTTGCTCAATCTTTCCACACTCACTAGCATTTCTAAAATAATGTATACATTATTAAAAATTGTAAAACAGAGGAAGTAGTTAATTAAGTACAAATTTTGTAGTGTTAGAAATCGATGGAAGCAAGTAGTTGTCGGCCTTTAAAGTAAAAACAGCTCACCTACTATCTAACATGAAAAGCCTTTAGATATATATTGATTTTTTTTTTTTAATACGGTTTGTATCAATTTATTTAATAACTTAATTTATTTTTAATTAAAAAATAAATTATTTTAAATTATTTTTCCATCTATATATTGCTACCAACATATACTATTTCTACTATTTTAAACCTATGATATCCAAATCAATTTCAATTTATTAATCATATCATTATATTTTATATCAAATTAATTAGATTAAAGGAAGGGGTTAAGTATAACACATAATGATACAAAATTCCACAAATATAAAATACCAAAATCTCACCTTTAATTTATGTCAGCTCTAGTAAGATATCTCACCAAATTTATGTCATCTATAGTAAGAATGTCGTGTGTTAAATATATTTTATGGCACTCAGAATTTTGTGAAATATTGGAAAAGGTCCATTAGAAAGGGTCAATTAGAGAAGCGAAGGGTTGAATTTATTTGAATTCTTATGTATCGGCAGAATGCCATAAAAAATTGAAATCCATAGTTGACTACTTTCAAGGGTCAAAAACTTGACATGAAAAGTTTTTCGGCAATTCCGTGGGAAATTAGTTTTTCCATGCAGGCTTAATTAAAATGAAAGAAATGAAATATCTTTGGTTAAATTATTTTGTTTGATGTGAAACTCGATCAAAATGTATCATATTTGTTAGAACCCCTATCCAAAGTGACATTTTAATGATAAATCATGTTTGCTCTTAACTTAAATGTAAAATCAACTATCTTTCAAACTGGCAAAACGATTGGAACACAGATTCACTTGAAGATTCAAGATGGAGGATAATAAAACTATCTATCAGAATCTTATCATTCATCTCATGAAAGTTTATTCTAAATTCGGCATATCTCCATTACACTTCTCTTTAATTTCACTCAATATACACTTAAATGGAGGATATATGTAATCAATGAACTTAGTAGAGAAGAAACCCTAGGATGCTGCAAAAGTGGGCAACAGCCGTGGAGTTGTATCGACGAAGAACCCTCGACGCGGACCAATGGTGAGATGGCGTCTCGACTAGACCTGCAGAGACGAATAAACCGTGAACCGAGCCGGGGTGTGCCCCGGCGATCGGCCTCCGATGTGAGAATGAGAATGGGTCTCTAAGGATAATTTCAGAGCTCTGTACTCTCTGGAGGGAATGTAGAGAGAGTGTGTGTATTAGTGTGTGGGTTGTTGTTAGCGTACCTTGGGCGTGAAGGAATGGGTACCTTATATATGGGAGGCCGTTGGACGTCGTTGTCCGTGGGGTGGAGGGGACCGTCCTTTCTGCCGTGCGTCGAAGGCGTCAACTGCCACAAAGGAGGAAGATTCCCGATTCTGTTAGGGTGATAACGTTGACGTGTGTCCCGTGAAGGGGAGTGGGATAAGATCTCATGCGTCTCCAAAGGCGGTGGGAAAAAGTGTCTCGTAAACGATCTCGGGGAAGGCTCGATCTCGTCTCCATGGTAACTCGGGTGCGCCGAGGTGGGATATTGATCTCGCTAACCGAGGTGGGCATATTTCCTCTTCATAAAGTTCCCTGTTTCTTCCGAGGTAGAAACCAAAAGTCACCTCGGTGTGCCGGTGCATCGCATCGCGAAGGGGATTGTCTCGGATCGCCTCGTAGTGGGCGGCACGCGTCGGTGAGGCGTTTGAGGCTCCGTAGTAACTAGGCCTGTCATTCACGTCTTTTGAGGCCCATGATGGGAATTGCAACAGCCGTGTTGCAGCTCCTTTAGAAGTCTTTTCCATCGTTCTAGAGGGGAAGGTCCCAAAACATTTAAATACTTGGAATTAAAGTCATTCTTCCTATTTCATTTTTCCGTTGGTGAAGAAGAGCTATCGGGGGCGCACTTCAAACTTTCCTGGACCAGATTTCTTTTCTTCCTTCGTTCATTCTTCCGGCAAAGTTCCTTCTCGTTTTCCAGGTAACCCTCGTTCTCTTCTTTGCTTGCTTTCTTGTTGTTTTCTTCCTCTGCGGAGAGGGATTTATTCTTGGATCCCAGTTTGGTGGTTTTCTGCCGTTTCCATCGTCGGAGATATTTCGAGTGTAGTTTAATCTCGTAGTTGTAGTATCGAGATGGTACAGACAAAGCGTGCTTGTGTACCAGGCCGTGAGGGTTTCACCGGAGGTGAAGCCCCTTGGGGATTTCTAACTGAGTTCTCCAAAATTTATCGCCCACATCCAAACGAATGGGTAGAGGTCCTTGTGCGTGAGTTAAATGCCTTGCTTTTTTGTTACGGGATGGATGATGATTACATCCCGGCGGTGACCCAATACGATGAAGTTTTAGATATTCGTCCTTTCTTTGATTCCTATTTGCCCATCCGTTCTTCGGAAGAGCTTGTTAAGTACATCCATGTGCAATTTCCCCCGCCCCCAGTTTCGATGAGATTGGAGAATCCGTGGCGTATGCGTCATCCTAGTCTTTCATCATCTCGTTCCAATTCTTCGTTGATTTCACCACTGTCTTCATCTTCGTCTGACCCTAATTTTGTGCCCCCTGTAGATATGAACCAGAAGGGGTCTCCTGAGAGCCAGAAGCTGAGATGCCTCACGATCCTCTTGCGCGGTCTCGAGAAAAGGATGCTTCCTAGCAGGGGAAAGCTCCCCAGAGTGAAGGCGCTTGGACCAACAAGTGTACAGAAGGGGACTTAGAGCAGTGGTACTCTGATTACCAGATTCCTCGGGACAAGTATCATGTGACAGTTCCTCCTCTCAACTAGCAAATTTCTTCTTTGAGGATGAGGAAGGGTGTTGCGGCCTTTTACCTTTCCCATTTTTCTGCGAGATTGAGGCTGCCTCTTGATACTTTTATCGTGGAGTTTCCTCAGGCCACAAGGTCGACCTTGGTAGACTTGTCTCGGAATACCATAGTCGCCTTGGTATCGTTTATAGTTGTCTGTCGAGGTTTGAGTTGCGAGCCAACCATCACGAAATTCCATGATTTATTTGACTTTATGCTGTCGAGAAACAACCTATAAGCGAGGCGCCCCAAGGACTATTTGTATTTGATCAATAATTTTGACAAAAAGGTGTCGGGATGGTCCGACAAGGTATTTCTTCTTGAGTCTGCCGAGGGCTGGAATTTTCCTGCCCCTGAGGGAGAATTTCGGCGATGGATCGCTTGTAAGGGCTCCTCTATGACTGGGGATATTGCTATTGAGAGAGCCTTGTTTGGAGCCCTAGGTGTGGAAGAGTTGTCTGATAATGAGATGTCTGAGCAACGATTCCGTATCAGCTGGTGCAGGATTATTGGGGACGAGTCCCTGCTGGTAAGGTGTGGGATCTCACGGGCCCATATAGAGGGAGTTGAATCTCGGGTCCCTATTTCTTTGATTCATGTACCTCGGCATGCCCTTCATGGGGAAGAGGGGAATCTTGTGTTGTCCCGAGATTGCTTGGAGTGCCGAGGCGGTGGCAGATGTTCTAAGAGGAGTTAGTAGGGTGTGTGACTTTGCGATTTTAGTTTTCACTTACGCAATTTCTTTCTTTTCGCCATTTCTAATGATTGCCTTTTCCCTTTCAGCCACTATGAAGCTCATCAATGTGGATGCCCTAAGCCAGCAACAGAAGGGATCGACTGCGACTCAGAGGGGAAATCTGTCTCTTCTACCAAAGATCTAGCTGCCGAAAGGCCCAGAGGCGGAGGAGGAGCTGAGAGAGGCGAGGCCGGCTCCATCCCGTAAAAGGAAGAACCCGACGCTGTCTTCAACTTGTCCCTCTGTAGTGAAGAGGGAAGCGCGCTGTTTGTTGAAGGTTGGCGCCCAGGACCAGGAGACGGTCTATTTAGATTCTTCTAATCCCACAAAATCACCTGTTGTCCCCGAGTTTGATACTCTCTATTTGTCAAAGAAAGGTAAGTTTAAATTGGTCGATGAGGTCTCTTTAGAGAAGACTTCCCCTCCTTCGACGCAAGGCGATAATGAGTATGAGAGCATTTTGTTTGGCTCATCCAGAGATCTTAGAAAAGTTTCCGTACCATCTTGGGAGTCCCTAACTTACCGAACTCCCGTTACTGAGACTGATGGTGTGCGTCTGGGAATCGAGATAGTGGAAGTGCCATGTCTAAACAATATCGATCTGCTCTTTCGTACTGAAGCAGGATTGGCCTATTGACAAGGTTTCATTGAGAGGACTCAGGTGACCGGTGTCGTGAAGAGAATTGAGAGTTTGAAACCCGCTCAAGCTTTGGGATGGGCGGGCTTGGTCATTGGCGAGGTACGATCTACCATTTCCCTTCATTTTACTTCGTTCTATTGGAATTCTGACACATCTCATATTTCCAGGTGTCTTCCTCTATGAATGCTCTTCGGAACATGGTTCTCAAGTTGGACTCAAAAAATTAAGACCTTATGGGCCAAAACATCGAGTTGAGGAAGCATAACGACTCATTGGACTCTCTGTCCATGGTGTTGGATCAATCCATCACCTCCATAAGGGACTCGCATAAGGAGCAAGTGGATGCTTTGACCGCTCACCTGGATAACAGTCGTCGTGACCACCAGACCCTTTCTCAGGACATTGAAGCCCTAAAGAAGACTGTAGCGGCACTCGAAGTGAAACTTGATATGGCAACGGCTGAGGTGGATGATTTGGAGAGCAAAACATATCGGGACGACATCATAGTGGAGTATAAGGAGTCTGATGAATTCACCGAAGAGGTTCGCAAGCATCTCATTTCTCATTATAATAAAGGGAAAGAGTATGTGCTGAGGATGGCGGCCTCTATGGGAATCTCGGCGTACCAATTGCTTGAGTGGAAATCCAAGGGATTTTATTCCGCAGTAGCGCGGACTGGTCACTGTGCCGTCCCCTATTTTGAAGAGGAGTTGAAAGAATTGAGGGTCCAGGACCCTGGTAAGGAGGCTCCTGAGCCCGCACCTCTAAATCTCCCGCGCTTGAAAGGCATGATCTCGAAGGGAGGAAGGATTGAGAAGCATGGTGCCCAGTGGATGATGCATGCTCTGACTTTAAGTTGGAAGACTTCTCACCGATGGACAATCTGGACGACATCATCACTTGTCTTAGACCTACTCCAGGAGAGAAGGGGACTCAGGCCGAGGCTGGGAACAAGGCCGAGGAGGAGCCTGCCCTGCAAGTTTCAGCCTGGATGAAGGGTGTTGGACGAGGTGCCATGCTTTCTCAAAGAACTCCCGAGATAGACCTGTCCAAACTGAGTTCCGAGGCGGTGGCTGCCGAGATGGCCTTAGGCGAGATGCATGTGGATTCTATTCCCGAGGTTACAGCAGTAGATCCAGTTCGTAGCGATGTGCAGGAGAGTTCCAGTGTTGCGGAGGAAGCTCGCGTGTAGGCCTGTAAAGCCTTTGCTTCGTGTTGTTCCAGGGTTGTAATGGTTAGGTCCCTCTTTGGGCATTATGGAACATTTGTAAACTCTGTAATGGCGGATAACTCGTAATTCTTTAGTGGGCCCAGTGCCTGTATTTGAATCTGGTATTGCGGAGGCTTCCCTTTGTGTGGGAGGTGTTTCGCTTTGATAATTCCTTTTTTTCTAATATCGTATCACTTATGTGTTGAATCTGTCAGACTCTATCTCGTCTGATTTTTATGAGATATTGTTTAATGCTTGATAGACCCCTATAGTTTAGAGTAAAAAAGGTGCACCTATTCTGAGCAGGGCGTTGCAGGGGGGCTGTGTCAGATTCCTTCTTTATTTGATTGGCCCACATAGGGCTTGATCGTACCTTGCCCTTCCGGGGATATTTGGTAATGATGGGGCACATCAATCGAGGCGTCGCCTGCTGTTGGGTGCGGTTTCTCCGCTCTTTCTTTGTCTTTTCATATCCCTTCCTCTATAAATAGGCGGTATAGTGAGAGGTGTCTCACCCTTCCTGTTTCCTTTCTTTTCTTTGTGTTGAGAGTGTGACACGATTCTTCATGGGATGTCGTCTCGCCGCTCACTTACTGATCTTCCCCAGGATGTGTTGGGGCACATTTTCGAGTTGGCTATCAAAGATGATGTTCGTGAGGCCCTTGTCTTGGAGCAAAGCTGCAAGACTTTGCAAAGTATTTGGAGGGACCCCTTGGTGATGAGGAGGGTTTATGTGGAGCAGTTACTTGCCTTGGGGGGGTTATAACCCCGACCCTGCTTTCTATGACCTCCGAGGGAGATTCTTTGTCGTTGGTCATATCGGGATAATGATCGAGGTGGACCTTTGTTCATTCTTTGGGAGCGGCACACGAACTTCTTTGAACCTGTCATTGCTTATCTTGGACGTGGCTGCAATGTCGGGCTCTATTCCAGTGGCCTACGCCTATGGCAATTTGGCTGCTATCTTTTTTGTTTCTTCCTCCAACCGGGGCATAGAACTTCTGGACTTTTGCATGGCGAAAGGGGGTGTGTTTGATCTAACTTATGCGATGCAAGTCTTTCGCCGTGGCCACCAAACAGTTCTGGAACGTCCCACCCATTAGCCTCCATCTCCGGAGGGGTCGTCTTTGCAAGGAGCAATCCCGCGACGGCAAGATGCATGAGATGACCATCCCGATTTCCTTTCGAGCGGCTGTGCCAGATTAAGTGTCTTCAGTGTCTCCAAGACCACTGGGTATGGTGGCCAGGTGGAGGGGGGGTTCTTTATAGTTTTTGAAATAGGTTAACTTTTGTGACGGGTTTTTGAGTTTAGGTGTTCTAGAGTGACCCGACCTTGTTTGGCTGTAGCCTTCTTTTGTAACACTGGAAAGAGTTCCCAATATGATGAATGCATTTTGTTTCTTCAAGTAGATTCGTGGTAGTGCCCTCTTCTTGTTGATTTTTGAGTGTTTGAATATGCCATTTTGCTTGAACGTGTCATTTTTTCTGTTTACGTTTGAACATGTTATCTCGCTTTCAGTTCCCTATTCTCCTCGAGATCGTGGTCTCGTCTTTCTGAGATGAGGTCACGATCTCAACCCTGGGATCAAAACTTTCAGTTCCCTGTTCTTCCCGAGATCGTGGTCTCGTCTTTCCGAGATGATGTCGCGATCTCAACTCTGGGATCAAAACTTGCAGTTCCTTATTCTCCCTGAGATCGTGGTCTCGTCTTTCCGAGATGATACCGCGATCTCAACTCTGGGATCAAAACTTTTAGTTCCCTGTTCTCCTTGAGATCATGGTCTCGTCTTTTCGAGATGATGTCGCGATCTCAACTCTGGGATCAAAACTTTCAGTTACCTGTTTTCCCCGAGATCGTGGTCTCGTCTTTCCGAGATGATTCCTGTAGACACCCCATTTTTGGACCCTTAATTTATTATATAATTACATATAATTAATCATAAGTTAATAGGAAAACACAACATTATGTCATACATGGCATAACAATATGCTTTAACTTGCTCAATATTGCATTTAGGCATGATCACCAAATGTTTCATTTTACTAATTAAATGTAACATATTTTTTGTAGGCTTGGAGAGGGGATAAACTTGGAGGCTAAGCAAAGGAGGTGGTCCAAGGGGACAAAACACCAACCA
>JAOWAN010086147.1:0-10115 GCA_028566635.1 Lobelia cardinalis
CTCTCTCTCTCTCTCTCTCTCTCTCTCTCTCTCTCTCTCTCTCTCTCTCTCTCTCTCTCTCTCTCTCTCTGCTTTTGATTTTGATTGAGCAGTTGATGGGAGTTGGAAAATTTTGGGAGGGAGGGGAATCTTGTAGGCAGTTAAAATAGGAGAAAAGGAAGATGTTTCTAGGTAGGGTATTTTGGCTTATCCTACTCATTTTTGTGCTTCTTGACCCAACAGTTGCATTCAAGAACCGTCTAGCACCAACTACATCACTTTTGACTATGATACGTGTAGTGTGTGTGCAGAGCAGAAAGAGAAAAAGAACCAGGAAAATAAACAAACTTCGCAACCATACACTTGTTTGGAAGGTAAAAGTTCATGGCTACTTTTCTTCCCTCCAAAGGTGCATAATATGATTATGAACTATATTTTCTTCGCATCCGATTTCTCTTGACCAGAAGGCATAAATCCTTCATAAACTTTTCGGAAAATGCAGTGACATCTTCCAATTTGCTACCGAAGCTGAAGACATTATCTCGTAGTCGATCTGGGGCAAGTGTTCGAATCTATTATGACAGCCATGAGGCGCTCAACGAACCCTTTAAATCTTAAAAAAAAAAAAATCCTTGCGGGTCGAATGATGCCAAAACGACTTTTTGTTTGTCCTATCTTCGGAGCTCAATTCCAAATTCTTAAATGGAACTGTGTCGTTGGTTTGCAGACAATAAACTCAAGTCCAAATCACGCGTACAGTCATTAGCCATTACTCTAAGATATTCTGGGATCTATATTCAACGATTCCAAGTCTCATTTAGTCGCTTTCAGAGTCAGCTTTTTATTGAAAAAAGAAAGAAGAACAAAATAGTTGGGATGTCTGTCTCTCTTTTATCTCTACAAACTAGCAGACGAACTCGGAAGGATCTCATCGAGTACATGAGATTTATGGGTATCAAGCCCTTTGATCATGCATGAAATTCAGCCATTGATTATTAATGCACATAAGTATGATGATATTGGTCTATGCCGCTCTTCTATGTGGAATTATTATTCGCTGTACTTCTCGTCTTTGCATTACGAAAGAAACGTCATCGATTTTTAAAATCATTTCATTTGACGAAATCCATAGCTGTGAGAGAAGTGTAATATTTGAAGAAATACTTCACTTTCTTTTTTTTGCAAGAATTATTACAAAAGCCAATGAATGACTTCTTTATCACTCTACATCAATAAGTTATGAAATATCCCGTCATTCCTCTCCCTCAAACCACATTCGTGAGTGGTAACTAGAGCTCCGTAGATTCCGATCACCTATTCAATATAACATATTTTCTCTCTCCCTCACTTTTTCACTCGAGCTCCTTAGATTCCGATCACCTATTCAATATAACATTTTTAATTTTTTAATTATCTCATCATTTTCTCTCACTTTTTCACTTGAATCCTTACAAAATATTATATCACATCGTCAAATATCAATATATATATATATATATATATAGAATTCTTGCTCTGCAAAATGCTATGTGGAGAAATGTGTTCACAACACAGATAGGCAGCCATGTGAGAAATGTGTTCACCACAGACAGGCAGCTAGTAATAGTCTAATAGATTCTTTGGCCGAGGGTTTACCTCCCCTAAGGCTCAGCTTGGGGTTCAAACCAACCAGCATGTTCATGGAACGCACCAATGACACTCGAAAATTCATCACATCTGGAGCAGAACTTACGTACAGCTTCCATGGCATGAACGCATACATAACTCATGAAAACTGAAAAAAACAATGTCGCAGCAGGTTTTCTACTAAAAACAATGACCCTCGGACTTGCGATCAAGCCAACTCAAGGCTCAAACCTGAGGACTACCTGTAAGCTTGAATTGATTAATTTCTGTTTTTTTTTTGCGCATCAGTCAACCTATTGCCATCCAAGTAAAGGTTGGGGTAAGCCAGCCCAATTCGGCCCATTACCACTCACGAGTTCTTTCCTCTTAGTAGTGATCTCAAATTGGATCAACATGCTTTACACGAAAGTTAAAGAGTACCCTTCCATTTCATAACACTTTGAGGATTTAAAGCCTTCGTAGCCAAATGGTCAATAATTTTACGACCCAAATCATTTGAAGTGCACAAGACATAGCGACTGAGTTACAGGTTGACCCAAAATGTTCACCTAGAATTATATACATGATCAGAACAAGTAACCATGCACTTCTTCCAACTTTCCACATGTATATTTTGGAATATCAAGAACATGGGCACGCAATGGAGGAAGGAAGATCTTCCAGTAGGCTGCACAACTCCACTCCAAGGCAAGGTCAAAAAGAGCACAAAAGATCTTCAGATGGTCGTTGGATGCTTCAGGAACTGGTTTTCGATTCAGTTTTTCCCTGTAAGACGCAATAAACAACATAAGAAGCTGCATTTACAATTTAATTAGCACACAGAACACCAACACTTACGCTCAATACTAAATGATATCACATGAGATTTAGGAAATCAAATCCATAACCACTTACTGAACCCCAAAACACACCAAAATGCTACAATGAACAGAACCTCATTAACTTGACCATAAAGGGCGAAATAAATTAACATTGTAACTACAAAATTACAGTCAGTTCCAAGCCGCTATGATGAAGCACATGCAAGATGCAATTACAATATGTTGGTGTTATTAGCTGGTAAAGTTAACCATGGTAGTAGATAATCCCTAATGAAACAAGGGTGACCTGTTGTATATCTAGAGTATTTACATAATATCCATGATTTGATCACATCACCTGTGTCCCTTCTTTTTTTTTCTTTTTTTTTTCCATTTTTAGGCTGTCCCGTGGGAAGAAAACGAGTATTGATATTAGCTTACAATACTATATTACTTTAACCAAAACCTCAAATACCAAAGTTAAAACTTTTGACAACATTTTCCATTATCAGGCATTCAATTATGTATCTCAAGTGCAAAATGTGTTGCTGAATGTCTGATAATGGAAAAGGAGATTCCTAGTGAAGTTGATGAAACATAATGCTAATAGCCCCCAATGTTGAGCTATAAAATGATGATAATGGAAAAGTAGATTTCTGAGTAAAGTTGATGAAATATAATGCTAATAGTCCCCCAATGTTGAGTCGTGTACGGAAGCTAGTGAGTCTCACGAGCATCTATTTATGCATTGTTTGATGGCTCGGAGTCTTTAGAGCAATTTGATTGGATAAGGGTTGAGACATGCATTATGCCTCGCAGTGTAAAAGAGTTCATTATGATTAGCCATGTGGGCTTTGGTCGATCAAGGGATGCTTATTTACCGTGGGATTGTGCCGTATTTAGTTTGTCGTGCAATATATAATGAACAAGACATCAATGTTAGCATCTAATACACCAGCCTATGCAAGGACTCTTCATGTCACCCACATTATCTATGTCCGACACAGTTCCTGAGAAATGGGTGTGAAATCTGTGTAGGACTTTTTAAGTTCTAAATGGAAACTCCAGTCAGTAATTAGTCAAGTTTTCAGAAATTCAAAATATTTAAGGTACCAAAGTCGGGAAAATTCTTACATTTCGTCCCATATTTTATCGACGAGTGTCATCGAGATATCTCTTCAAAGCCGACGGTCATTATGATCAGACATGTGGATGAGAGCTCAACAAGCAAGTTTGTAAAATCAAGGGATTCCCTATCATTAAGATTCCTCACAAAATGAAAAGGATGTTTGAACAGTCGAGTGTCGAAACAAACGAGGGAAAGATGTTTTAAAAGGAAACTCCTCTGTCTAGATATCCTCCCAGAACTAGCCCAGATACCACCCCATATCGAAAATGAGGTCAGAATGATTACAACAACTGTAAATGAATTTCCACAGACTAGCACATGTAATGGAAGGGACAAGAGTAACGTCCCATCTGTCTGTATGAGCACCAAACGTGCTCTGAATAACTCAATGTCATAGAGATTTGAGGCTCCAAATGAAAACAGCACATGATCATTTATCGGACAGAGAAATGTTCTTGATGATTAGATTCCATAGGTACAAACCCCCCAGTTCATTAGTTCTGTGCACAACATGTCAAGCCACTAAATGATCCTTACTACCCTCCCGAATCCAGCACCAAAAAGAATGACAGTTATGCACCCAAGAAAACGGCATTTAATACCTCTAAGCGCTCTGCCACCCTACAAGTGATATGAAAAGAGACACTAGTTAATCGGATCCTAACTACACATGACCAAATCAAGGTAACCCTCCCTCCTTGACCAATCAAGGTAACCCACCCTCTTAAGAGAAAGTAGGCACCTTTCGAGCTCTCTAATTGTTTGCGCACTAGCCATAAAGGGATCCCATAAACTACTAATCTAAGGGTTGCCACCTAGGGGAAACTCCAAATGAGTGAAAGGGCACTACTTCACAGAACAACCCATATGGGAAGTATAAGAAGTCAATGACACCTCGTCATGTCCATCCCAGCGAGGCCACACTTGGACCAATTGCACAATGTATCTTCAGCCCTCATACAACCTCAAATATTTAAAACAACAAGGACATTCTTGAACCTAGCTACCTCCTCATGAACTAAATAGTGTGTTCACATACTGGAGGTGAGAAACCTAAGTCGCATCACAACAGACCAAACAACCCTCAATAAGACCCTGTCTCTTGGCTTCTAGAAAGAAGCCTACTGAGAGCACATCCACCATTAAGGAAAACACATACAAGAACAAAGGATCCCTTACTAAAGACCTCTACAGGCACTATATCTTCGGGCTCCGCATTAACCATCATGGAAAATGAGACAGAAAAGAGAGATCCACAAATCCATCTACGCATGTGCTCCCTGCAAAACTATACCTCAAAAAATATCACCCTCATTTCTAGAATCCCCATCTCTTCCAACTCTTGAAGTGTTCCTTCAAAAACCAAGGCTTAGGCGATTTAAAAAAAAAAAATTAAGATTCCCAGCCCTCTTTTTTATCCTCACTCCACCAATCACCCACCAAGTCCTTCAAACCCAAACGACCACATATTCTCAAATCGAAATAGGGTGGATCCCCAAATAACCATACATACTAAAGAGAAAAGAGTACATGATCGAATATGACTCTTAGAGAACCATTTGAACCAAACGGAAAGTCTCCTCCCACATATTACTAAACTAGCAACCTATCTATTCCAGTGGCGTAATTCCTTTCCCTATACACCTAGCATGTTAACGTGGCATTAGCTAAAGGAATATCTGCAACTCATGATCCTCGTTGAACTCATCAAAGCATGTAATGCAAGTAGTGATTTTATACCCACCTAGTTCCTCATACGGGTGACGAATAACATCAAAATTGCCTCCAATATACCAGCAAGTACAAGACACATGCTAAATCATGAAGCTCGTGCTAAAAAGAGTCACACATCCTAACTCTACTAGACCTTTAAACCATGCTCAATAATCCTTCCCAAAAGCCATTTTATCTCCACATTATATGATAAAACGAAGGACTTGTCAAAAACCTCAATCCTAGATGTGACCCCGAAATAGTTATTTAAAGCGCAAGGCGCACCAAGGCACAATAGGTGTGATCGGGGCCAAGGCGCAAGGCGGGCGGGCGCACCCCTCAATGACGAAGCACACAAAAACGCTTGTATAATTACTAAAAGATAGAATAGTCGTATACAACATCAACATAAACAAATGAATCAAATACAACTAGTAAATCAAATGGTATTAGTCATAAAAAGAAAAGATTTGTAAGTAATGACAAACTTATCTCTCTAAACAAGTAAACAAGTATAACAAATTGATAAGTTAAAACATGTAAACAAACAAGCGCATAACTAGAAGTTCAAAGTTCAAACAGAAGGGCTCTAAATCCTAATCCTAGGATTCTTTCATCAATCCTCATCATCAAACAAATCTTCTTCTTCAACATAAGCATAATTAGGCACCTCAAATTCAGCCTCCTCTTCTTCCTCTTCTTCAGCTATACTGTGAAGAGTAAATGTAGAACGGGGTGAAATTAGACCAGCAGTTCGTTCTCTTGGTTCTAGCCATAGCAATTGGAGGTGCTCTCATAGTCGATCTAGTAAGATGACTTGGCTCTCCAACTCTAGCAATTAGAGCTATAAATGAGCTGAATCGAATAGAATATTTATGGATTCAAGTCGAGTCTGTCATATTTTTCACGAATCAAGTTTTTATGGATTCGAGACGGATCTAAAATAAATGAGCTTGGTTTGGCTCGTGAAAGGCTCGCAAAAGGCTCGCGGGACTTCACGAGCCATGAATTTTTGGGGCCTTAACGGGTCTTTACGAATCTTAGCAAGACTTGCCCAAGGGAGGATATGGATGTGGACCTTGAATAGTAAGATTTTAATTATATTACTTTTAATGTTTTTCTGAATTTTAAAATTTATTTCCTTGAATGTTCTTCCCCGATTCTGGTTTATTTTCTTTAAATTTTATCATTCAAAGTTTATAAACGGAGAAAACGTTGAATAGATTATTTTTCCATGCTTTTCTGTGTTTCAAAATTTATTTTTAGTTTATTTTGGCTATTTTGAGTCATTTTAATGATTTGTTAATGTATTGTTTGTGTTTAAGACATTGAGTCAATATTAATTGAAACTTAAAAGTTAATAAGTATTGGCTTAGGCCTTTATGCTCGATCTTTTAAAGTTAGTCTGATTCATGTTGTTTGATCTAAATATCATTAATTGAAATTTAGACATGTTAAGGATGAGTCAAGTCAGACCTTAATTAGTCAAGCCCTTAACGAGCTGGCTCACGAGTCTCACAAGTCGAGTCAAATCAGGTTCGTAACATGAGAATTCTGTTTGGCCCAGTTCACGAAAGCAGTGCAAACCGAGTCAAGATGGATCTAAGCGAATCGAGCCGAGTCAAATCCACAAGTTGGATTGGCTCGTTTCCAGCTCTACTAGCAATAGTAATACATGTCGATGAATCTTCATCGTCAAAGACTCGGTCTTTATCATTATCCTCCTTAATTCTAGTCGACCACTCATTGCTCTTATCAGTATCATCCAATAAGATGGGATCAATTGTATCTCGTATATTCTATCTACGCTTTAGCGCTCTAATGTATTTCACGAAGACCGAATTGTTCAAGCAAAATTGAGTCAACCTATTTTGTTTCTTACTATGAATCGGTAAAATGTTCATGTTTAAGCAAATAAGATTAAAACATAAACTTGACATCAATATTATCTTCTTAGAGAGGGTGACTAATGTGTTAGAATTCACAAAGAAAATGCACTTACATGTTCAAATAAGCTCCAATTTCGCTTACATCCGGATGAGCTACGGGACGAACTAAGGATCTTAATGGCGAACTTTTGTAGATTTGGAGTTGAACTACCAAAAGCAGCCAACCATTCAGCTGTTAAATGTTGATATTAAATTAGTTTTGATCAACAATCGTAAAGTAGAAGATATTTAGATGTAATGCAACTGAAGTTAGTTAACTAACCTCGTGCTCTTAGAGGCCCTCAACTCCACTATAAATTGCTATCTCCTTAATGACGTGGAACAGTTGGGCAATGATCAAGTGAGCCCGCCCATAAAGGCGTGTTACCAAGGCCCCCATTTAGAGATATCCAGCCATCAGGTAATAGTCTCTCAATACATAATCCATTAAAAATATCTTCATCGCCTTCAATGTTTTCATGCTTGTAAAAGATCTCCTTGTACTTGGATTCATCGCTAAAACCATTAGCAATTGTTTCCTTCGCTCTATCCATAGCCTCGTACCCCGGGTTTTCTCATGATCAACGATCCGAAGGACTTTAATAAGCGGACAAGTTAACTTAAGGGCAAAAAAAGATGTCTCCAGAAACAAGGACCGAGAATAAGCAAACTCTTTTTCCCACTTACTTTTGTTGCCCCTGAAATGAACATTGACCTCAAGTTGACTTTTAGTAAATGAAGCCTCAAGAGTGGGATAGTTGCGGTAGCAAATCGAGTTTTTGCCGGGCTAAATATATCTTTGTTGGTGAACTTCCTCAACATATTTACTACCTCGAGCCGACTATAAATGAAAGCATTCAATTTCATCGCCTGATTGAGGATTTTCTTTAAACCAGGCTTGTCTTGAAGCATCAAAGCTAAGCAATGTGCAGCACACGATGTCCAATAAAGGTTGGGATAATTAACAGAAATAGACAAATACTTATCGACTAGCTTGTAAATATAACTTTTTCTTTGATTAAGTCACCTGAAAGAATAACTTTCGTCAAAGTAAATGGTTACACTCTATACTAAAATACGATTAATACATCCTTGAGGCTTAAACAATATTTAACAAAAATAGTCAAATACTTACCATCTAGCTTGTTGTTCATTCGAAGCACTACTCGTGATAACTTGCACAATATTTAGTTTGCCAACCATATCTACCTTCTTACTAAGAAGCTCAAACATTTTCTCCCTAATTTTTGATTACTTTGAACCATTAACTGATTCAATGAACATGCTATCTTTAGGAGAATTCACCAAAAAATTGATCAAAATTATCTCCCTCTTTTCCTTCCATCAATCACACATTATAGAGCACCCAACTTCGAGCACTCTTATTTTTTCCATTTTTTTATTTAAACAAGGGAACACTCGCCTCATGAAAATTTGGAGATTTCATCCATGCGCCTTACTGTCCAATAGCTTCAATTATAGCGTTGAAGCTCATATAATTGACATCATTGAAAGCTAAACATGCTCTATCCATTAACTCCTTTTTCGCCACATTATCTGCTTTATTGCTTCAATTTCTCTTTTTAGGCAACTTTGTCAGGATCCGGAGAGAACTAAACATCTAAGACCCTTTTCTATGCAGGTGGTGGCATTTCTAATATAGGGGCAGAGGTTTGACTACTTCCAACAGAATGATTGTCCGCTATGCTTGTGACGCTCGGGCTGATGCCGCTCATCTCAAGAAACTCTCCTTCCAAACATATACGATCCCTTCAAAAAAAAATCTCAAGCCCGGGCGTCCTCTTTATTGTTCAAATTTTGAGCCGGATATTGCTTCAGGTCTTCGGTAACCTCAAGGGGACACTTCTTACACACGCTCGCATTTCGATAGCCTAGAACCAAAGGTTGTTATACTCCATATACTCCTCCATTCCGATAAGTTAGTTTTTATCTTGGCCGGTGGGTTCGACAATCGTGCAATACTTCCATCTCGGGTCTTTTCAAGCCATTTTTACTTAATCTTAACCAAAACAATTTAAAAAATCAACACGGAAACCCAAACAAACTAAAGGGGAGGATTTATCAAGCAATCCTAATTAAATTCAAAAGTAATCACTTGAATCCAAAAAAAAATTATCAGGAGATGAAAGTGTCAAAGTGAGAAAAAACTGGGAAAAAGGGGAAACAAGGAAAGTTAGAGTACTTTTGGAAACCCTGTATTTTGAAGAGGAAACAAGGAAACCCTGTATTTTGAACACGGAAGTATGGGAAGTCTGGATATATGATGGCCCAATTAAAAACAAAGGTCCTAATAAATAAATAAAAACAGCAGGAAGGAGAGAGAAGGGAATAGAAAAGAAAAGAAGAAAGAATAGAGAAGGGGATAGAAAAGAACACAAGAAATAACAGGGGAAAAGGAAATAAAAGAAAAGGAAGACGGACCTGCGCTCGAGAGGGTCGCAGGTGGCTGGTGGTGGTTGTCGGAGGTCGCCCTTCCCCCTTGCTCGAGCCGGCTGCTGGTCGAGACGTTTAAGATTTGGTGTAAAAACCGTTCAAGATTTGGTGTAAAAATGGTTGTTTCAAGATTTGGCCATGTAAAAAGGGTCAAGATATGGTGTAAAATACGGTGCAGATTTGGTCAGCTGTGTGCATTGCGCCCAAACGCACCTTGCCAAGGCTCGCGCCTAAGACCTAGGTGCACCTTCAAAAGAGAGCCTCGCCTAGCACCAACCAAGCCCCAAAATCATCACCTCACTGCACCTAGCGCCCTTTTAATAATTATGAACCCAAGAATCCCAACCTCTGACAGCAAGACTTCCATAGACCGAGCACCCAAAATACTCTTGATCAAGCTACCACTCACTTACTTCCGATAAAACTCTCTCTCTCTCTCTCTCTCTCTCTCTCTCTCTCTCTCTCTCTCTCACTCTCTCACTCTCT